>JAPYZD010006246.1:0-19030 GCA_030522725.1 Ichneumoninae sp. B BG-2022a | reverse complement strand
TGGAAATTATATGAATATTATCTATTCGGTCTCTGTGATTTTTTTTTTTTCGCTTTTCAATACATGTGAACGAACAGCTCGGGTCACGATCGTCGGATTTTATGGGTCCGTACTCAATGAATAATATCGAGCGACCACCGTGGCAGCCTTGATGCGCGAAGGAACCCGAGATTCAAAGGGGACGTTCAACAGACTTTTCTTCAAGCTATACATACAGTTGTATACGTCACAAAGAATACACGCGGAGATATTTTTTTATGCGCAGATGGAAAAAAAAATACAAAACATTAATATTCATATACGACGCTACGCAAATGAATTATTTTCTTCATCAAGAGCGTTCCTTTATCCTCGTTCTTTTTTCCCAGATGAAGGAACACGTAGAGCTGAGCAGATCTGCATTCAAGAACTCATCAGTCGGGTACCCTTCGATATCTTCATTTTTTTTTCTGCACACATTCCGTGCCGACGCTGCCAATAAGATTAAATTAGCTGTGACTAAGATCGATAGGTCGCAAAGTAATCTGAATTATCTGTACCGAGTTAAATCATTCATGCCGCGGTTTATAAAAAAAAGTCCATATTCCAATGAAGGAAAATTTACGGAGAGTCACACCTAACATGTAAAATTGCGGAAATGTCGATCGTTAACTCGTCACGGCGGTAAAAGAGACGTCGTGCGTTGCGGTGATAGCATAGCGGCACGCGCACAGGTGCTGGATCGTCCGGAACGCGTGCACGACGCGGATAAGGAAAAAAAAAGTCTTGTCGACGCGCGCAGAGCCTTGGCACGATGTTCTTGCCACTCCCGGCCTCAAGAAATACAATTTCTTGAATATGACGATGGATAAAATTGAAGAAAAAAATAAATAAATAAAAAATTGATAAATAAATTTCCGTGTACCGGAAATATCGGGTGCGGTAAGACCTCACGTCTCTCATTGCTCGTAGCACCGTTCGTTGCGGACGCAAGCATGTCACGTCGACTAGTCGTCGCTCAGCTGTGTTGAGAGAGGGAGAGATCGGGACGGGGCTCTCTCGAGTCGACGCGACTCCCGCGCATTCATGCGTCGATTAACGGTTACGCGGTCGCAGCGTCGAGAGTCATTAATCGAGGGACGAGAAATATCGTACCGGCCTGACACGATACGATCCAACGGTGACCACACCTGGACACCGATTCTATTCTATTCGAGTTATATCTTGCTCATCAATAAATGTTACTGTTCGATGACTAAAGACATTGAATTTTTGTTATGAGTAAAGTATACTTACAGCATCCTGATCGCTAGCCTCGTGGATGAGAGCTTCCCGTGTCTCGTTGCGAGACGCTTCCTCATCTTCCGGCCCCACACCGCTTCCGGCCCAGTAATCCTCCGTCGCATCTTCGAGAATCGTTTCCGGCGCTGTTCTCTCCAAAGTTTCCGGCACGTCTATGCTTGTAGACTAGGCAAATTATAAAATACGATTTAGATAATTGATCATTATCGAGAACGAACATTAAGTTCATGCGGCAAGTTGGAAAAACAACAACAAAAAAAAATGATTTTACATCGATCCGCTGAATTAAATGATATTTCCTCTTCGAATAATAATTTATATAGCAAAAAACGTAATTAGCTTGATTAAAAATGTATTACGTGTCGAATAACTGATGAATGGATGAATAGATAATAACAACAGATCGAACAGGAGATTCACTCACCCAACAGCTGGTGATAGCGCATACAGCGAGTATCCACGCGGTCGCGTACCTGCAAAACAAAATAATCGTTTCGTTCACCAAGACTGCTGATACGGCTGTGTTACAAGCATCGTCGACGCAGGTTTGATGGAATTTAAATCGACTCGATCGTACCACGCTGCATTAAACATTCGCAGGCACACACACACACACACACACACACACACACACACACACAAGTCAAGCAGTAGGTATGATGCATGGAGCATTCTGGACTCGATACTCCTCCGGCAGCAGAAGATGAGAAAAAAAAAGAAGGGAAGAATAGCTGGACGATCGGCAAGAAGATCATCCGAGTAAATTTAAGAGGCAAAAAGTGACGGAGCATCTGCAAAGTAGATCCCCATTCAGGCATTCCCATTGCTATATGCACTTTGTTCCATTAGCCCGCCATAAAATCGAGCCCCTTAATGTCCCATTGTACTTTCGTCAATAAAGGCTGGCGGATTCGTGTTCAGCGCGCAAAAATACATCGGAATACGTGGCAGTTGGTTTTTAAACGATTTTTAAAAAACGAAGAAAAAAAAACGTCCAAACATTGTAAGGCTACCCCATTTTTCTTTGGCCCCATTTTCAGGCTTTCGGGGCAATTTTTTGCGTTTTTCAACGTCCTGAAACGGCACGATAAAACGCCTCCGCAACTTCGGACAGGACCCAATCTTGTGTATTTTTTTTTCCATACAACACGATGGGCTCCTCGGAATTTCCCTAGCTCCATTGGGAGCCAAGATATCGGCCTTTGAAAATCATGAAAATCATGAACGTTTTCATTTAAAAAATGGCTCAAAAATTGAAAAATCGTTGTTCAATCGATTTTTTGTTGTTGTTTCAAGACTATATTCCACCTATTTTTTTCCCCCGCTGATGACAAATACAACAATTATTTTACTGCCAACCCAATGTTTTCCATTTAGATCCCAAAAATAGGATTTCTCCGTGCATAGAATCGAGCCCCTCAATTGTAGCATTGTACTTTAGGCCAAAACACTGGCGAATTCGTGTTCGGCTAAAATAGTGTTGCCGGCCAAACTATAAAATCCATTAGCCGGATAAGATATTTAACGGCTTATCTGTAGAAGGCCTAGCCTGTACTCCATACATCCGTACATCTTGAGTTTGTCCCCAACTTGTCTCCACCGTTGCAGCCTTCTAGTTATCTTATTTAGGGTGGCCCATTACGCCCCGCGTCAGCCTGTTGGGCTATTTTTTTATAGCCCATCTCGCATCGATTCCCCCTGCATAGCCGCGACGGGCAATCGCAATCGCTACCGATCGAGAAGCTGCTGAGTCTCGGCCAAGTCGGCACACCCTCGAGACTCGTATCAAAGCGTTTCAAACTCGTTCGTGACTTTGACCCAGTGACGATTGCGCGTGACGATTGCGCGTGACGATTATACGGGATGCTGCTGTTGCTGTCGGTGCAGCGGTGTAGCGGTGCAGCGGAGCCCCCAAGGCTGGACACGCAACCACCACGCCTTATCATTACCGGTTGTACCGCAGTCGTCCAATGTATACACACGGAGCGAGGAAGATACACACAAGATATGGGATCGAACATAGGTATAAACATTGCGTACAAGCAAAACAGAGAAAATGAATGGTCGGTCGGTTCGCGATGCGCGTGTGTAAAACACGTTCTCCGTGAGTTATCGCGACAAGCAATGGGAGAACTATGGGCCGAGCCGGTAGGTCCTGCCAACTTTTAACCGTCTTCGGCGCGGTACGACCATCGGTACAACAGTGGTATCTCGTTTCGTAAATAAATCGTATAAAGTCATTCATAACATTTTTGTTTCTTTGTTTTATCATGCAAGATAATTAGGTACAGTTCTCTTTTATATTCAATCTCCATATTACTTCAATAAAGCTATAAACGAAACGTATCAAAGGAAACGTTTATGCAAGTATGTTAACCGCAGCATGATGTTTCGTACGAATCCTCGTGGCGGAGCTAAAATACCAAATTTATCCAGCATCCAATTGAAATTTTTACCGACACGCGGACAAATAGATTTTTTGTCTTAGAATACTTTCCCTATTCGCGTACTTTGCACGTGACGAGAAAGTAAAAATATTATTGGCCGGATTCGAGCCGGGAAAATAAAAATTTCCCCTATACAGGCATCGATTATATCAGGGTACTTTACTTACCGTGTAATTTTAATAAGCGGAATACCCCGTACCGGCAATTAAGTTAACATCGTTGTGTTCGAAAGCTCGGCGAAGGAAACGGCAAAACCGAAATGAGTAGCGGCGCACTTGACCCACTAAACGCAGCGTGCGGTAATCCTCTCACATATGTACAGGCTGTCCCATCCTGTTACATAGTAAGAGCAGCCGATATCGGACGAGAGTGGACTCGAAGCTGCACGCAATCGCGTTTCTCTGCCCGGTTGGTGTGCATCTATGTAATGTGCACTTGCTACGTGTTATTACGTAATCGTGTAACGAATCGTCGAAGATAGGTTTGCTCGCTCGTACGTACGAACTATGATGTACGAGTGTAGGAAGAGAGAAAATGAATGATCAGACATTCCGCGGAGGACAGTCGCACGCTGTGAAGAAGAAGCGGAGGAAGATGAAGAAGAAGAAGATGATGATGATGATGATGATGATCAAGAAGAAGAAGAAGAAGAAGAAGAAGACGAAGAAGAAGAAGAAGAAGAAGAAGAAGAAGAAGAAGAAGAAGAAGGAAAAATTGCATGCTCTGGTAGTTGCACAGTGAGTTCTAAAGCTCCGCCTTGCGCGACGCGCAAGACTCCAGAGAAAAAAATTGCCAAACTAAACTTGGAAAAAAAAGAAAAAAAAAAAAAAAAAAAAAAAACAAGCAAACAGTTTAACCGACGTAGAAACTAGGTGTATGTCAGTGAACTCGGCGCACCGAGGATTCTCAGCAATTATACAAGTATAATAAAATATACACAGAAGGCCAGGATTCTCTCTCCGGCTTATGCTGTATGTATAATCGGTTAAGGAGTTCTCTCGAGTTCAACCAAGTCCTCAGCAAATTCAACGAAAAATGAATAAAAGAGGAAAAAATTAAAAATATAGATCGTATCTTTCGTCGTCCGTAATGAAAGAGTCTAATTGTCAGTTATATCTCGTGATGCGTGTGGTCATTAAAAATCTCTGTGCGAATCAACCTAATGAAACAGAATCTGAAACAATCGCGCGGACTCTGGGAGATGGAGCTCTGGATATAGCCGGGATGGTCTCTTTCGGCTAATAAGCCATCGCGATAAAAAAAAAGTATAATAGCGTCGCGAGAAATAACTTTATCGCTCATTAGACAGCTGTGAGTATGAAAGAGACTCGTGACGAGATGCGAATCGACACATATACATATACATAGGGTAGAGCGGGGCAAAATGGGGCAACGGGGCAAAACGTCATTTTCCCATAATTTTTGGATGACGGAATTCGCCCTATCGGATACATCAGGCTTTTCTGCCCAGTTTTGTCACCTTGTCCGATCCAAAAATTATTGGAAAATTTAGTTTTGCCCCGTTGCCCCATTTTGCCCCGGTCTCCCCTACTATTGTATTAAAAGAAATTATACGGAGGCGTTAACGAAGCTGCTGTTATTCTTATCGCGATCATTAATCGATGCCGGTGGTTTCATTTTATCGACATACATGCGTGCTCGAGGCGCGGTATGCGCAGACGTCGGTGCGCTTGACAATTAAAGAGCACCCTCGCGGTGATTCTCGCGGCAAAAAAAAAAAATGAATCTTAGAGCGGGGGCGAGATGGGGTACGCGAGCAGCCGACAACGGATGATCGTTCTGACCTAGTGAGGAGAATTGCCGAGGTGCACGCAACCGTGCGCGTAATATTATATGTAATACCTTGGAGTTGTGTGTTCCATATGTGTGAGAAGATCGTACCGGCGGTGTGTGAGAATTATATACGCCATATGTGAGGCACATGTGCCCCCGAGCCTGCCAGGCGTGTACGGGAGTTAGCAGGGGAAAATGAATGAGTCGGATTCCACGGGAAGAGTTCACTATACCTGCCTCTCATGTTTGCGCCTCAATGTAACTGACCTTCTCAAGTATGAAGGAAGTTCTCGCGGTGAGAGACGGCCAGATATAGAAAAATATTTTCTTATTATATATTCAGGTGTATCTTCGCGAGGCAAGCTGGATCGTACGCACCTGCTGCTGATTCTATACACGAGGATGACTCTGCGCTTTCTTCGGTGCGCAAAGTCATCTGAGTTTTGCCGCTGAAGACTGCGGAATTGCTCGGTTAGAGAAAAACACTTTTTTTTTTTTCTTTTCTTTTGTTTTTCTTTTAGCTGACTATACTATGGAATTTTAATCTTTGAACGGTCGAGGGCAAAGTACCTTTCCACTGACATTTTCGAAGCTCGATTGAAGGAAAAATGTAATCATTATAATCTAACTGGTAAAAAAAGTTTTAAAAAAGGTAAAGGAGACCGGGGTGAGATGGGCCCCCTAAACAAATAACGCGGCTACAACGCTGCCGAAAGTATAATCTAGTATTTGTCACTCAACAAAAAGAATATTTTCTGGGGGGAAACGGGCAACCCGTCAATTTTTTAATTTTTTATAACCCATTTTGCCCCGCCGCCCTATTTTGCGTTTCTGTCTTCTGTCTTCTGTCATTGTCCATAAAAGGTTTTTATTTTTTTCCTTCCAGGTTTTCATATGTTTTCAAATGATTTTGGGGTGGCCCATTACGCCCCGGGTCGGCCCGTTTTTTCACTAGCTCATTTCGCCCCGCGGGCCCATCTTGCCCCGGTTTCCCCTACTAAAAGATACCCGCAGATCACGTCGAATCATGAAGATCTAGGAGCAGTTTAACTGCCTCGCACGGCAATGCAAAAAAAAACTCACCCTGACCCAGTTAAGAGTCGAGTTTGCTGTCTCTTCATGCCGCGGAATGCTCGTAACACAGCGCAACATGTAAAACATATGTATACACGGAAGCGAGGGTAAAAAATAAATTGTGTGAAAAAGTGCGATGCTGACGAAGCCATTGCACTGAAAAAGAATGTATGAATGTCGGGCGAGTATACACGCCGCGTTAATAATTCACGTGAATGTTCATTGTAGCAGAGTCGAAGCGTACATACGTATACAAAGGAGAGTATATTCAGAGGTGACGAGAAATAAGCTCTCCGCGAGGTTCCCGAGGTTCTCCGGGTGCCGTCTGTATACATGCCAGTTAACTCACGATGAACGGAAGTGCTTGGAAGTAATGAGCGTCTTCTCAACGAATTAAGAATTTCTTTGGTCCAAGGCACTTATCTGTCTGCGTATATTTTCTCCGTTCAAGCATCCGTACTATATACTATGTATTTTTGTATGTATATATGTACCTACACATATATATGGATATATAAAGATAATATCGTTTAATCGAGGAGAAAAGGGTAAAAATCGTCGGATGCAATAACTCATCTGATGAACGGTAACCGAATCCTCTTTCTGACCCAGTGCGGGAGCAGGTATGATTCATACGGTTGCATCATGTAACCATACACAAGTAATAACATATAGGTACAAGTGCTGCCGGACTCTGTGCAACTTTATTCCGGGTATATCGGCGGTGTGTGTATTTGCGGTCATGGACATAATATGCCGGTACATACTCTCCCATGTACACGCGAGAGTAAAAAGAAGAAGAGTACGAGAAAATGGATGACCAGTTCCCAGATAGGCTCTATACTTATGTTATATCGAGAGACACTGCGTTCGGATAAATTAATAAAAGGATGCACAAACTGTGTTCGAACACGCCCGAGTTGTACGGTGAAAGCAGGAGATGCTTGCGAACAAATTAACTTATTATTTCGTTGATTAGGGCGATAATAACAATTGTGCATTCGTGCATAATGATTTCCACGGTCTTGTTAAGTTCGACAACAAAAATTAACCGACAAAAATAATGTCACGTTGTTTTCCCGGGACCACATTATCTTTCGTGATAGCTGAAGGTCTGCACTTACTTTTGAGGTTTTTCTTTTTTAATGTTGGTAATGCATTACCCCCCCCCCCCCCCCCCACCAGTCGTGCCGTTTTCGGTAGCACTAATAAGCATTGGCTACTACGACGTTAGTACATCGCTGCTTGGCAGAGATCATTTTTAAAAAATTCTGTCACGTCACTTCCGGTTTGAAAATTTCATTTTTAATCTAGAAGTGACGTCGAGCACAAAAATTTAAGAAATTCGTTGTGACGTCACTTCGGGCTTCACAATATCATTCTTCGACTAATAGTGACGTCATAGCGAAAATACGTCGCTTCCGGTTGACAAATGTCACCTGGGTAGTTGCATTTTATTTTTTAATTATCATCCAATAATGATAAATATAATCTTTGATTGAAATGAACACAAAGATGTCTAAAAAAATCATTTATCGATTTAAGTTACTGTTCGATTAAAAAAAAAAAAAACTCGTTTCAACGTTACAACTAATCTTGTCCATCTATCAATAATGCCGCCTCGTGTCACCTCGGGCAATGCGCTTTTCCCGTTTCACCGAACCGTAACTCAACCGTTAATGAGATTATAACTTGTTCCCTCTCAATCTCCGTTATTATACATTCTTGTATATTTGCCTTCGAAATCTTCGGACTTGGCGTTTAATAATTCTCCCCCGGAGCTTGATTTATTTGCCTTCTCTTCCATGTCTCCTCGTACGTCCTTGCCGCATCGTCTCCTCCTCGGCGATCCGGGCTCTTCGAGATATTTCTCCTCAACGCGTCATTATTATTCAAATATAATTGTAGCGGTTAAAATACAACCCCGTCAAAGACACGCTTCTCTCGTTATATTCGGCCTCGCTCCGTTGACCACCGTTCCTTTGAATTTTTAACGCGGTCGCGCGTCCATCTCCATCTAGGAAGACCAGTTGGCACTCAGGAAATATCTTCCCGGATCCTAATAGGCCCTCAGGCCTTCTCAGGACCTTATCAGGGCCCGATGTGACGCGTGAAAATTTCTACTCGGGACGCCCTCGCTCAATCGATTACTTCGATAATAAAAACAACAACAACAACAATGATAATAATAATAATAATAGCAAAAAGAAAAAATTCTTATAAAACGCCATTCGGCGTCGTCAGGCTTCTCCTCCCCGCGATGATTAATGCTGGCCGAAGGACATTTGCTCTCGAGGATCAAGCACACGGGCTAAAGCTACATTTGATGCAAATGTGCCAAGTCGCGAGAGGCATAGAAGACTTGACAAGATCTGCGGTCGCACTAAAAGATACGCTTCCTCTCGATTCTCGCGGACTCGTTGCGCGAAAATTTATGTCACGCTGAGAGAGCTACAGAACGATAAAAAAAAAAGAAAAGAAGATTTTGCGATGCTCCCTTGCGCGAGCGTGTCCGCGGGTCCATTACTCATTCCATTAAGCGTGTCGGAACCTCGAGGTTTCTCGCAGGTATACGGCATAAAAATTAAGCGACGCGGGGACGACGAAGGTCCCGCTGACTCGGGAATCATCAGCTATTCAAATGAAGACGAGCTCTCACCCTGCGTGACCCTCCGCGATTGATCAACGAGGAAACATGCGCTCCTTATAACGGCGAGCTATCAATAATACACGGCGTAAACGCAGTTTCTCATGCAATATAAGATGCACGGAGGACGATGCTGTTGCTTTTGTCGCGGAAACTGAAGGGGTTGATATCGCGCTGAGAGATACGGCAGTCTTGGCCGTGAATAATGCGAGTGGTACACATTCGTTTTTTAACGAGGAACTCTATTTCCGTGGCGGATTGATTTTTTTTTTCTCTGGCGACGCGGAGAGCGTCGTGAGAAAATAGAACAGAACTTGGACTGTTGATAATATTGTGTGCCCCCACCAGGAGGGCGGAGGGGTGAAGATAATCTGTCATTGTTATCGTTAACCTGAATCGTGTCCCGTCCACAGGCTGTTTTTTTCGACACATTTCACTCGCTCAACGCGTTGCCACGGCTATTATTATTATTATTATTATTATTATTATTATTATTATTATTATTATTATTATTATTATTATTATTATTATTATTATTATTATTATTATTATTATTATTATTATTATTATTATTATTATTATTATTATATCCCGCCGAGCAACGCAAGTGTCATGTCGAATCCCACCAGCCCATACTGTGGAGCCTTACGCGCAAGAGGCCTGTCCACGCAAAAAAGGAAAATTTCTTGTCTTTGACTTTCTATAAACTCCATGCGAGAGTGGTTTTAATTCACGCGCTGTTTGCCGTTATTTACGATGCGAATGTAAAAACAAGGGCCGGATCGTTTTCAGGAAGAGCCTCGGGGCAGCACATTGTCGAAAGTGCGCGGTCAATTAATAATTTTATCTTTTTTTTTACTCTACGTCATCGCCGTCTCGTCCCACATACCGGCGTAATCGGTAGACGCTGATTTTCTCTTTTTTTCCATTCATCGACTTTTGTCCGGTCGACAACTTTGTCGGCTCGCGGTCTGTCGACCGGGAGTCCATCGACCGGAAATGGAGCTCCCGACGAAACAATTGCAGCGGCAACTTGCGCACAATTCGTACGTGTGTACACACCTGTGTTGCGTATCACGCGTGCCCTCTTGATAAACCGAGGCGAAACGTGCGTGACGTACGAGATCGTCGTGCGTTAGGAGGACCGAGAACTGTGAGAGGACAAACGTCGTACTTACACCCTCCGGATAACTTTGAAGCGCAGTTATGCAGCGGCGGTATTCTCTTGGGATTCGCACGCGGTGGAATTTGCATGTAAACGCAATTAAGACTTGCGTTAACGTTAACGACTGTAGAAAAGAAGGTATACAATTGTGTGTGTGTGTGTGTGTGTGTGTGTGTGTGTGTGTGTGTGTGTGTGTGTGTGTGTGTACATATATATCTACTTACAACGTAATACGTTTCGCCTAATAGTACAGACGGTGTTAAAGCCCTCTCGTCGTCGCACGACTCTCCGCTGTTGTGCCGAGTGTTATATAGCGGGAGTTTCGAGTGAAAGGACAGAAAGAGATGCGAGTGCGCATCCGAGAAAACCGTAGAGCCGCGAATTAAGAGGTTGTGGTGCGACCGCAACTGCTGTATAGATATATAAATGTATAAATATGTTTATGTGTGCATTTCACCGGGGTGAGTGCGAGTTACCGTTGCATGTAAGTGCGGCCGATATAAAGCTAAGATTAGGGATAAAACGGTGGACCGTTTCCCTCGGGCGTCAAAGGAGAGGAGGAGAACGCTCGATCGGCGGCTGCCATAAAGTGCGCATTGCTTCTGAGCGCCCCCAGCAGGTTTATAGATCGATAGGATAGTTGATGGATCGTGTACAGAATCGACGGAAAATAAACAGTGGTCGATATTAAACCTTTAGCTGCCAGCTTGGCATACACTCTATCGAAAGCTCAAAATTCACTCTTGGGTTTCGTAAAATTCCGGAATCCGAGAGTGAGAGTGGAAGTGGTTTCGAAGATTTCAAGCTCAGCCGCGCTTTTCTCTTCTCTTATGCTTATTAGCCGCATACCGAAGCGTCGCAGCACCGAAGCAGAAGAGTCTCGGAGAGAAAACGAGACGTTGTGTAGATATATATATATATCGTGCGTGAGATACACACGTATGTTTATAAAATACACCAACGCATCAAAGTCCTTGCAGGTGCAACAGCAGCAGCGCACCACGAGGAAGAGTCGCTGAGATATTAGCGGTGTTAAAGATTCATGTGCGAGAGAAGGAAAAGACAGCGGAAGTGAGCCAAGAGTATATGGTCACGCGTGGTTGCACGGATGGTTGGAACGGGAGCTAACAGTGGAAACACGGTTTCCTCTCCTGGCACCTATTGGTAATGATGTTTGATTTACGCGTCCGTACGTGCGCGCACGGTTGCTGCTGCTATTGGTGCTCCTACTTCTTCTCATCCTTCTTATTTCTTTATTGCCCGAGCGAAAGAAAACTGCTTGCATGCGCTTCTTATTTATTCGTCGTCCTTGCGTCGCGAGTGCGCGATTATAGTATAAAAAAGGATTTCTCTTTTATCATTCGTCATTTGTCCGGACAATTGTTCACAGTGAAACCATTTTTATTCCAGAGATCACGCCGCCATCTTTATCTCACTACCTTTATGGGAGTGTGCGCACTGAGAAAAATAAATGGTTGGATTAAACAAATGCGCGGTTAAATACGTTCAAAGATGTATTCTGTTGGTACAACAAGTATGTTTGTTTCAATCGACAAATTTTTAATAAACTGAAGCAAATAATCGTTTAACAAAACAATGCTTTATTTGTATCAAACAAATAAAAACTTTGAACGTATGTCACTGCGACTTTTGGTTAATCCAACCAATTTTTTTTTCCTCAGTGCGAGTACCCCATTCTTCGATCCCCCAGAGGCATACAGCCTCGAGCACAGTGAGATTGTAGCCAAGTTTATATAGCAGTCCAACATTTTTCATTTAACTTTACAGTTAAATACTCCTGGGGACTATTTTATGCACATGCGTTGTTTATTTATATATATATATATATATATATATATATATCATTCATACACTATCTTTTATGAATTACATACAATCATGTACGATTGATATACAATTATAGGTACATGATTACATCCGATTATATATTAATCCCATATGGCAATTTTTTTTGCGCAGAAAAATTGCCTGATATTGATAGAAAAGTCAATTTAATTTAACTGAACCTCCTACATCTGTGTATACAAATCCAGACCTTTTCGGACCAGTTAGTAAGGATCACTTGAACGATCTCGCATAGCTACACGAACGCATGTAGGTACCTACGGCTGGTGCGTGCAATTTGCACGATTTTTTTGTTCTTTTTGTTTTATTTTTTTTTGCTCCCGGAGGATTGACGATACTAGCTCTGGACGATACCTCCTCGTCGTTACATGTACATGAGGGTACCCTGTCGACCTACGTAATCATAACGGCAACGTATCTCTCCCGATATTAACCATCTAGTTCTGTGTACGCACATCAATCAACCGCTCCTTACATCCACGCTGCATTTTGTAGTACTTAACTCCATGTAGCTCATCCTCGTCCGTTTCCCTCGCTCGAAACGTAACTCGCGCTCTCCGTACACAGACATAAACCACCCAAGCGCCCTTCGCATCCTGTCGAGGATAGCCGAGGCAATTTTCACATTTGCCGGTTTGATTTCTCTCGTGCATCAAACCGGACGAGGATCACTCGGAGCCCGAAGCTCGTTTCCCTCGTCCTCGCCCGTCGCGTAAAACTTATTTACAAACCGCATCTGACAAACGATAGCCATGAGAGAGTGCTCGACGATTATAATTCCCTCAGCCGAGCGCACGTGCATCTCTCGTATTGCGTAACGAACCTTTATCAAAAGAAAGAGTAAAAAATCGATCGTATAATGAGCCGTTGGTACTGAGTGCGACTCTCGAGGCCGTTATCGCGGGCTCGCGAACGAGCCCGAGCAGTTTAATAGTTTTTGTTGGTGTTCTCTTTACCCCTACCACGTTTTATAATCCGGAGGAATTGGTGTGCAGGTACGCGCATGCACGAAGCTTACCGTGAGGAGGATGCAAGAAAGAAATATATATCGCATGTATACTTAGCAACGTCGAGTTACACGCGAATGGGCGACGGTGTTGGGCCGCGTCGTCGAACAGGTGTTTATCCCGTGGAATATGTAACTATTTTTTGTTTTACTATTACGTTGTATCGAGAGATAACAGTGGCACGCTGCCCCGTTATCGCTCGTATTACCGTCGACGACAGATCGTAAATAGTCCTGTTCCGAGCCGAGTGATACAGTTCTCTTTTGCCGGAGCGATGAGCACGAGTAAACGCGCTAAAACTGTATATTACGCATTTTAACGTCCGCGCACGCGGCGAGAGCCGCGATGAGGCGAAAGTAGGGAGGAATGTAGCGGGATAATTATGAGCGGGATATTTTGTATGCGCTCGGTGAAACGCGGACCACGTTATAAAGTTATAAAGTCATGTCATGAGATATGCGATAAGACGGTGGAGCGGCTCGGAAGAAAAGAAGAAAAGAAGAAAAGAAGAAAAGAAGAAAAGAAGAAAAGATAATAAAGTGGTAAAAGAGGAGACAGGTTAGCGAGTCTCACGACGAGAGCCAAAAATGAAGGCGAAAAACCAGGAAGAGGCTCACTGCGAATGAGGAACTAAGCGTGCTCAAATCGTCCCGCGAAATGACAAGGTGTACACACCGGGGCTCCGGCGCGTTGTTATAGTTTCACGCACGCAATGCGTACGGGGACGAGGATGACGAAGAGAAGCTCGCCTCTGCGACGGGGTACCTTCGTGGCGGAGTTTCTTCCGCGGTGAACGCGTTTCTTTCACGCCTGAGAAGGTCTTCGCATGCTGGCTGTACACACACGCGGTCACAGGAGGCAGTTGCTCTCCTGTCGCTACCACAATGGATATAAGATATCCGAGAAGGCGGTGTGGTATGCAGATGCGTCTCCGAGCCGATACCGTTAGATAATATGTATCGAAGAGGAGGCCGGAGCGGTTGGATGTACATCGAGAGCGGTTCGGTTCTTTCAGAGATTGGGGCAAAAGGGACCATTGTACTTTATATTCGCATTCATATTCGAGAAATTTTCTACACGATCAATTTGGCACCGTTAAAATTTGTTATTTTCTACCGACAAAAAAACAACAAGACGTTTTTACCCTCAAACCGTCGAAAACTGTCTTCACCTCCCCCCCCCTCCCCCCCCCTCAAAGGTTTAAGGACAAATAAACGTGAGCCGGAACGCGGTACAAATAACAACGGAGCACTGGACTGGACTTAACTTCCAGAAGCTCAAGCACGAACTTCCTTCCTCTCCGATGTGTATACGAATGCCGTATAGTTTAATCAAAAGTCAAGAGATCACGATCACGAAGAATTGTACGATCGCTGGGCAAAGATTTGCCGACGTGTCTGCAAGATGTTGCAGAGAGAGAAAGAGCTCGCTAGGGTCAAAAGGGATAGAGCGGAGTAGCGTCGAGGATCAAAGTAAAGTCGCCGACAGTCACGGGTCGAGGAGAAGGATCGAGATCGGGGTCTCTTTTCTCTCGGTGGTATCAGAGTCGAGGACTTTGAGCGAGCGACGTCCCGAGGCCGTGGGAACAAAGACCAGAAGCGAGTGAGACGTCCAGAGGGGGCGCGAGACGCGTTCTGCGCGTTGGTGTCGGACGTCGTTAATCGATCGATCGATCGGGATGAAAAATCTCTCTCTCGCTGTAACGGGCGACCTCTTCGAATCGATTTCCCGGTGGACGGCACGGGGGGAACTCACCCCCATCGCTCTCCTCCGGCACTTCTCATGCTCCGTCAAGCGGGAGACTCGGACAGTAGTCTTGGGCCTCTCTTACCGCAATTTTTTATTCCCCGAGCCAGCAATTGTCCGAGCCCCTCCCCGGTGGATCTCCGAGATTCACGGAAAACATTATTACCCGTTGAGACACCACGGCGAAGTACGGGATAATTACCGGGTATATTCGTCGGCAAAGCCGACGATCAAAACAGCAACAAACGCGAATAATTGTCACGACTCAAGGAACATAATTAAAATATCCAAGTGTTTGTGTTTTACCGTTTTGTAAAGTACGTCGTAGTTTATATCCTTTGATTTTTATTTTGTTTATTTTTGTTCTTAACATCAATGCGTTAAATTATAGATTGAGAAGATTGAGTGGCATTGATCCAAGCATGACTGTTCAAGCTGAATTTTACGGGTAGTAGAGCGACGTTGCACGACCCGATCGTCCATGCGGCCGCAATGCCAATTTAAGAGGCTCAATAAAATCGTTGATCGAATCACGAAGGAGTATAACAAAGAGCAAAGAGGGCAGTTTACTCGGTTCGATGATTTTACCACGATTGCACCGTAACCGTTAAATGTTTTTGTCCCCCTCCTTTTTTGTTTTTTTATTGGTCGAGTGGTCAACGCGTTTGCCGTCAGATCGATCATCGCGTAATTTATGGAAATTTTTGATGCGTTCGGAATTGTTCTCTCTCGTAGTCACGGTGAATATGTAAGAAGCATCGAGCGGAGGTATTCTTGTCGCAATTAGTCACCCGGTGGCCGGAGGGGCTGTTCGATGCACACCGGGAGAGGCCATCGCGTGTGGAGTGACTTTTCTGCATCGTGACGACTAAGAGAGAACTCCCAACGGGGCTGTCTCGGACGTAGTGGATGCCGGCCATGAGCTGTTAATTGATCGCCGTCAACGGCGCACCGTTAACGTCAAATGCTATATCGGAGGCGCGCGTCTCGCGGACGATGATAAGCAGCGATGATGTATTATGTGTGACGGGAGCGACTGGAGGGGATCGATCTTGAGAGAGTAACGGATGGTGTGTCTAGTCGTAACGAACGAACTGGTCGTAAGTCGATACTCTCTCGGTCACGGCTAAAGAGGATGTAGCGCAAACTACGTTCATTCGCTCGTACGTGCACCAGAAGCCTGCTGCAGTGTGCGTACCTACACGATAACCATGATCAAGTTTGGTGCCGCAGGAACAAGCGGCATCATCTTCAATTTCAGAGGCTCGAGTGGTTGTCCTGTGTGCGCGCTCGCCCGCGCGCGCGTGTGTGTGTGTGTGTGTGTGTGTGTGTGTGTGTACCTGTGTCCCGTAGACGTGTAGATTGTTACCGTGGCGCGAAGCCGACACCGGAAAGACACGACCGTCACGAGTTCGCGGGAAGGTCGGCCGTCGATCTCTCCTGGATCTCGAACGTTTTGCTCGTTCTCATAGACGCGTGAGACATTCTTTTTTTTTTTTTTTCCTTTCAATATGTTTTTTTTTTTTTTTAAAAAATATAATACAAAATGTGATACGCTTGTACCTACTAGGATGCTTTCGATTATTTTGATGCTGTAATGTGAATATTGAAAATCAAATAAATTGGAAAAGAATCGTTGGATCTTCAGTTAAAGAAAGATGTCTTGGAGATTCTCGACACATGCAGCAACGAGGAACCTTTCGCCGACTTCCAGACTTGTTAATAAATCGTTAAGGAAAAGCTATCACCGGGATGGTCTCGACTCGGAGTTTCGCGACTAAGATTAGTTTATAATTGACCCCGTACTCCCGAATCTCCCATTAATCGCGCAGCAAAAGCGACTGCGTGATTACCTCGGTATTGTGCTATGCACGGTTCAATCGCACGCTCTTTTCACCATCGTGAAGCTATCGATGATCGAGCAACGATCGTTGCGAAATAGATCAGCATCGCATCAACGATTATAATGATGAATAAAAAAATTTAAAAAAAAATGAATTAAAAAAATGTTTCTTGTCTCGAAGCAGTTATGAAAAATGCGTTCGCAAGTTCAAGTACAATTTCGCGGTAAACGAGCGCGCATATTATCGCGGGTATAAACGACGAGACTATAAAACGGCGAGCGTTGCGCCTGACGTGACGCAAGACGTTTCGAGGCCAAAGATATAAAATATAAAGAAAGGTAGGGCGAACTTGGAGTATAACTGGCCTGCGATATTACTCGTTTGGCCTATATGTATATATATCTATCTATCCGCTATGCGTCTACTGGTAACTGTCATTGCACGCATTCGGCCGCGACGTTTCGTCAAAAATCGTCCAACGGTATTATTACACCGTGTAACTCTCATTAAACTGACATTCGAGGCTGTTTATCGTAAATAACGAAGGAAAGTACCAGGGATAAGAGGAGATGCGTCTGGACGGTACCGTAGGCTCGTAACTGGTGCGCATATATCGGTGATGTTGAACGTTTTGTCGCACTCGTATATACATCAATGTAGAAGTGGAATTGCGTGGTCTCGGTGAGGTGGGAGAAAGAAGAAGAAGAAGAGGAAGGAGAAGGAGAAGGAGAAGGAGAATGAGCGGTGACGGGACGTGGGCCGTGGAGAGCCGTCGAATCAACGGAAACTGAACTATAAAATCTCGGGCTGCAGCTGCAGCTGGAGCTCTCTCAGTCGCTCGTAATATACGTAACGCAGCATGCAAATTCCTAGGAAGCCGAGCGTCTCGCCAACGGCAAGGTTATTAATTATCACAAATAGCTAGAGGCGGCTACGAAGTTGCGAGCAACGAATCCAACAGAATCAAGCAACGGCTATCCACATGCCTCTCGCTCGCGGGTAAGCATCTCTCCTAAAGTTAGCCTTCGCTATCTCTTCTCGAACAACGCTCGTCGTGTTCGCCGCTTCGAAGGCTGCTCCGAGCTCGGATGTATTCACGGGTTTATCCTACTTGTAATGTATGGCAATGGGTTCGGGAAGTGGAGGGATCTGTAAGTGTATGGATCGAGCCAGGGCAACGAATTAAGACCGTAGTACACAACCCGAGGGAACGAAAAAAACAAAAAAAATTATTACTCAAATCAATTAACGGGCATGCACTTTTTCATATATAGTGGTTTTATTATCTAATATATTTTGGAAAGTTGGCTGTTTGTTATAAATTCGTCATTTCCGGTTTGAATAATCTCATTTTTCGACCGAAAGTATCGTCATTCCGGTAGAGACATGAGATTTTTAAACCGGAAGTGACGGACTTTTGGTAAATCTTTGTTGTGGATCCATACCGAGGGTCATCCATGCGAAGTAATCCATAAGGACCTGCTAGTATATTCGAGCATTAAAATTATCCTCGCGGCGTCGTTCCCGGAAGTAAAGCGAACCCGCTTGGAATCGGACATTAAAGGCATCTCGAACATGGCATCTGAGAGACGAAGAGCTCATCATCGTCTCGTCGTTTATCGTTTTCGTTCAGAATATTCCAAATCGGCCAAGTTTCTTCTGCGGGCGATATTCAATACGCAAACGATGGCTAGACGTGTTTAATCTATTCACATCGATCGTAATGTAAGTTTCGATTTTGCACCCAGAAAAAAAAATTATTTGACGGCCACCGTTTATTAAGATTAAGTAAAATATTTATTTGATTTAAATAAATATTTATTTAAATTAAGTAAATAGTTACTTAAATCAAATAAATATTTTACTTAATATCAATAAACGATGGCCGTCAAATATATTTTTTTTCTGGGTGTGTTGTCAAGGGTAGTGCAGAGATATCGATAATATAGGAGGGCCCCGCGATAGGTGCATCACGGGCGCGCGCATTCTTTGGACTCTTACTCAAGGTGCACTTTACTCGTCTATTTTGCGAGATCTGCCTGCTGGGTACCGAACGTTTGCCAGTAGGAAAACCCGTCGTTCTCCTTCTGGCGTTCCTCTCCCAGAGTATAATGAGAAAAAAAAAAGAATGTAAAAAAACGCGGGAGGGGACGTTTACT
>JAPYZD010006241.1:0-14249 GCA_030522725.1 Ichneumoninae sp. B BG-2022a | reverse complement strand
TTCTTCGTGTTGTCTCCAAAATAATTTAATGAAGAAAAATTAATGGACCATATATTAACATCCACCGATTTTTTGTTGTATTGGTTACACTGTTAAAAAATGTCTGATTTAAAGTTTCTGTAAAAGTATAGCATTTTTTAAAATTTGTTGCGTAGACAGTGGCTTTTTCGTGTTCACTCCAAATTACTTTCATGACGAAAAATTAATGCCCCATAAATTAACATCCGGCGATTTTTTTTTGTGTAAAATAAATTACCCTGCACGATTGATTAATAGCCCTGAGCCATATGCGGACCAGCATTAAAGAGAAAAATAACACCATTCTTCAATCCACTTGTTCCTCTCCCCGTCCGACTCGTCGAGCATCGTGGATCGATTTGTAAAAAAGAAAATACATACGTATATATATATTCAACGTGAATAAAACATCGCGCTGGTTACACGAGAGCTTCTCTTTTAGGGTGAAAAAAAAAGATATACTTTCGCGGAGAGATATATTGAAAAACGTAAAACGAGTTATAAATTTGATGCCTCTGGGTGTTCCCTCTATGCGCGCCCGGCTCGAAGTTTACATTGGCGGTTCGCGTGAGAGAGTAATTTTCAACAGTGCATCAGATCGGGCTGCGAGAGTTCAACCCCCGGCTCGAATTGCCTGCAGGACGGGAGCGGTTGGAAGGGGTGCAGGGGTTAGTAATAACACTCAATGAGCGAAAGCCTAGATGTTCGTGCGCGCAGTGCAATTCGGAGCAGTGATAAATTCAATCGAGGCCGGTTAATTTCGCTCCGGAGGATAATTAGTCGTCGTCGATCATAATCGTATTAGCATATCACTTACAAGGGTGAGTCGGCGCGAACGAGTACTCGAGGGTCGGCGGAAGTCGTGGCGTCGGGAGACCCGGGGGGCAGTGATAGCAGAACATGCCTCCAGGCCTGGATGTGACACCAGGTGCACTCCCGGGTCCCCCTGCGGATGGAGCAGCCGCTGCTCCTACGCTGACGCCTCCAGCCCCCACCTGCGTCTGGCCTTGCGGTGACGTCTGTGCCTGCTGACCCGACTGGTGATGCTGGCTGTGAGGCTGATGCGCGTGAACAGATCCAATCTGCAACATAATTTTTTTTTCCTTTTTGCAATTTTTTGAAGCGTGATTCTCGCCCCCTTCGCGTTAGAATTTTCAACGCCCACTGTGTGCATTTATGCATCTTTTATTTATGCAGAATTTATTTTGTGGAGAAAATAAAATGAATATGCATGTTTTTTTTTTGGAATTTTGTTGTCGATCTAGAAGGCGTGCGAAGAGTTTACGGTATTTTTTTTGCAATTTTTTGAAAGTCATTCGCGTCTTCAGAAATTAGGTTTTTTTTTGCATTTTTTGCATCGTGATTTTCGCTGCTTCTTTCGACGACCTATTTATGAATTTATGCATCGTTTTCTGGAGTAAAAATAAATAAATATGCAAGAGTGACATGGTAGTTTTTCTTTGGGAATTTTGTTGACGATGAAGAAGGTGTGCGTAGAGCTTCCGATATTTTTTTGGGGATTTTTTTGAAGATCGCTTGTGGTTTCAGAAATTAATTTAGCGACGCAGCGCGGGACACGACATGCATCTCGGGTTTTTAATAATCTAAACTCGAAGCACACTTGTAATTATTAAAAAAATATATATATATATATATATATTTTTTTTTTTTACAAAAATTGTAAAAATGCGCCAAACAACATTTTTTTTTCTCCACATCTGCTTTCCGATTCCACTTTGTATAAATTTTTTCGTGCAGTCCGTTTAATCCGCCGTCGCGTGCATCGAAAGCTGGACACACACGATAACGCGAGGATCATGAATTTTCGAGCGTTTTTGAGGGTAGTTCCGATAAGGTGAACGCCGGGGCTCGACGAGAGCAGGAATAGCAGAAGCGTAAGAGAGGCAGTCGATTACGGGTTGAGTGGGGCCGAAGCGGCATAGTCCTGGAGGGATTGTAAACTCGCTTGAATAAGTAACGAATGTATCGCAGCGGGAGGGGCGGCCGCGGGCCTCTCGGTTCTTTGCCTAAGCAGCCATCTCCCTCGTCAAACTTAATAAACGAACGAGGAGTTATGAATTTTTAATGGCCCATAGAGTGTACATCACCGTGTCACTCGGTGCCTCGAAGCACACGTACAAGCACGCTTGCGCGTATTCACTGCGGCATCAAATTTTCGATATTCTCGTTAATTATATGAATATTGATGCCATACTATCTTCAAACACAATTTCTTAAGTAAATTGGCGCCAAAATAATAAAAGTGGAAAATTAACATTTTCATATCGCTTTCTCACTATTTTCACTCGCAAAGCGTTTCTGTGAGAAAGCTTTTCTGTATTTTTGTATTTTTTTCTGTATTTTTGGCTTCCTCACAGAGGAAGTCGGGAATAATTTATATTTTAGAGAAATATTAAAAAAAATGTTAAGAGTTGCAAATGTTATTTTGCGACAAATTGAAAGTGTTACAAAAACGAACGTCCTCGACCGATTCTTACCAAATTCAATCCTGAAAATGTTTTGATGTTAGTCTACTTCTGTAGAAAGTTTCAGCCCGAGAACCCAAAATTTGCGAAATCTGAAGCGCAAATACATTTTTTGAAAATTTCAAAAACTGATTAAATCTGAACGAATGTTTCAATTAATGCGTGACTTTTAACAAACACGGGCACCATGCACAGAAATTTAACAAACAGAGCACTTGCACGCCAAATTTTGACCCGATTGATAAAGCCGTTTTTGAGTTTTAAACGCTTGAATTTCGCAGGCCTGATACACACACATAGACACAGAAATTTTTTTTCTAAAAGTGATTTTTCGACGTTCTGGAGAACATTCCGAACACGTTTTCATAAAACTCTCGAAAGACATTTTTTTCACTAAAACAAATCTCCCTCAATAAGAGAGCAAAATAATTTTATATATATATTACGAATCACCTTATATTTATTGAAACAAAAAATATAACAGCATTTAGCGATTCGAGCTATTGTTATTATTTTTACACCATTATTCCCAGTGGCATATTATTATTGTATTATATTGGAAAATGTCAAGCTCATAAATAATCGAGTGCACACTTCTGACAAATAGGATAATGTTGGGTATGCATCGAATGCGACAACTATGGGAAGCTTCGTGAGTTTCAACGACATCGTTGTGTTTGCTACTCGATTCACACCGAGGACTCGAAATTCATTTCCGTCTCTCTCGCTCTCTTTCTCTCTCGTGCTCGCAACTGGCTCCGCGAAGGGACAAATTGAATTTTAGATCATGGCGTGCCGTCGACCGGGCGCCTGGGGAGTACCGAGCGAGCGTATACCCAAGCACCAGCCGGCTGAGATGATACTAATTGAAATTTGAAATTGATATTAGCGGATTATTATCCCCGCTTCTCTGGGGCTGTGCAGTTTCCCCCTCTCCTCCCCCCCCGCCGACATCGTCGACGCAATTACGCTCGCGTGTCGAATATCAATGGTAATTGCCAACGAAAACTTAACGCAATAACGCGAAATTTCAGCGGAAACCCTTCGCACAGATATCTTTTCATCCTCTGGTTTCAAATAAATCATCGTCACTAGCCGTTTTTATTTTGTTGCGTTTCGCTTCGCCACCTCGCGTCGTTTCACGTGAATATTTAACATGCGATTTTCAATGTACAGTAAAATCTCTGAACAGTCGCAAAAAGCGACCCCTCGATAATCCGATTTCAGCGGCCAAATGACGTAACGGACGGAAGGGCTATTAAGAGGTAAAGTTCCGTTGGAGCTGCCAGTCGATGTTTTTTGTATCACAATATTTTATCTCTTTATCATTGGTGAAAACAGATTTCCCAAATATGTTACAGGATCGTTATTGACCCTTGAAGTCCGAGGACTTTTTGCCGATCACAAACGATGCCTTCTTAAAAACCCAATAACGATAGGGATGGTCGCAGCAAATTTTCTTTTGCGATATCAAAAATACAACACTTCAAGGTAGGTCTCTCAATTTTTTCAGATTTTTTTAAGCACATTAACTCGTTATTCGAATCGTTCGAAGGTTGCGCCCTAATAAATTCTAGTTGGTCGTTAAATCCGCCATATGAAGGGTTAACCTTCTTCGGGATTTTTTGTTTATCGAGTAAAGCAAAGAAGACACTAGTTCAAGAGTCGAAAGTGCCGGGAGCGCGAGTAAATATAGTTTGGCCAGGCCACATGCCACATTTGTCAGTTCCCGACAAAGGGGAAGGTCGTGTATAAGCGCGAAATAATGTTCTCGATCGAGCTTAGTTAAGGGTGAATTTTGGTTAGCCGAGCCGCACGCGAGTGGAGTACGTAGTTGAAGGGTTCATCGATGTTTTTGGGGGATGCTGCCCCCCGGTGGTACCCCGTGGGTGGATTAGCCTCGCTACATTTGTTCCCTTATGTCGACGCGTATGCTTCGGCAGGGGTCGAAGCAGAGAGTGCGTATACACGATCGAGAGGGTGTTGTTTGACGCTGCGGCCATAAAGCAGCGATGATCCTGTTCATATAGACACAAGGAGTTGTGGTGATGAGGAGTTTGGTAGTTTAATGTGGCGTTTGGGAGTTGGGACAAGTATCGAGGGCCTGCGACTGGGTTTAGTTCGAAAAACAACAGTACAAAAATCAATGTACATCAGCTCATCTACTCGCGCTGAACGCTCAATTTTTTGGATAAAAATGCTTGCATCGTACGAACTGTTAAAAGTTAAGTAAACTTCGCCTTTAGAACTTTTTTCTACGACGTATAGTTTTCGAGTTACGAGCTGTTGAAGGTTTCAGCCAATCGGAGCGTCGGCGCGCTCGTGGCGCCACCTGGGCGCGCGGGCTCATTGGCTCAAACTTTGATCGCTCTTAACTCGAAAACTGTCGACCCAATAAAAATGTGCCAAAGGAAAAGTCTCTTCAGTTTTCGGTCCCGAATACGACGCCAATATTTTTGTTTCGTTTTTTAAATATTTTTTACAATACCGGAGCACACTGTCGTAATATACCGCGTATCGGGTTGAAGCAAAAGCTGTAAGTGGTGTTTGGATTCGCGTTGCAAACCCGCAGTCGTGCTCTCATTATATCACTCGCGTCAAATTGAATAATTGCCGACGTGGCTTTTCGCGCTACAGAGAGAGCGGCGACTGGCAAAGCAACGCCCGAGCGACGGGTGTATTACGTCAGCATTCAATAATTCGGCACGCGACGGCAATCTCGCGATTCGTACGATCTAGCGCCTAGCTCTCGCCAATTTAAAAAGCCCGCAGCTAAAACCATCAATTATTGGCACTTGGTAAGAATGCGCCAGTTGCGAAGTTTCGTCCCGATATCTTTCCACGCACCGACAACGACTCGTGTCCGGCCAATGTCTCGACCAGTCGGTGCGTTGCATTTGCTCGCGAGAATCGCGCAATTAAAACGGATAATTACGTAATTGGCTTTGTTTGCTCCCGCAGCACCGACAACCGGAGTACGCGGCCTTTATACCCGCCTTATCAAAGGAATTGATCAAACTGTTTGGGTACAAATTGATACATTTTTATTTTATCTACATAGTCGTCCAATCGAACGCGACTCGAAGCCAAGAGTGTATTCAAAGCGCATGAAATAACAGTTCTAAATCAATTCGAGCGAGAAACGATTGAAGAAGATTTCATTAGGGCCAATGTGGCGAGAGTTGCGTTCGCGGTGCAGCAGGCTCTTTCCCACTTTGTTGCCGGTCGGTCGCATCGTCTGCTTGATTGGACGAGGCGCGCGCCCGCTCGCTGCTGCAGCAACACAAAGTCGCTGGGAATTAATTAAGCAGGATAAATTGGATGCAGCGCGTTAAAAAGGGCTCCCCCACCCTCGCGGTTATTCCATCACTCGTCGAATGGGACACAATTTAATAAGCGAATGACCCTTCTTTTTAATTTCCCCTCTTTGAAATACTCGTGCGACAAAGGCGACGCACATAATTTTCTCAACGTCGCGCACATGCGGGACCCTTTTTTTCTCTCAAGACGCGCGGGTCGTAAATTTTTGTTTCCCAGGTTTCGAGCGCTGCAAGTCGCTCACTGCATTACAGTTATTAAATTGAACGATGACGAGGCTCAACTGCATGAAGTGTTTAGCCGTCGCGATCCCGTATCGGGGCATACCAGTTCAGCGTAATGTATTTTGGTTGAACGCTTGTTTAGTTGTTCGTCGACGAGTTAACGCACTTAATCGGGGTTAACTTTGCATACGACGCCCGTGAGTGTGCGTCTCCTTGTTAAGGTTCGTGATGTACGAGCCAACTTTCCTCGATGCAACAGCCGGCAGCACACGAAACATTTATTCGCCCGAAAATTCTATTGTAGCCGACGATACACTCGACGATCGTCGGGCGTCCTTTGCAGAACTCCGCTGCGATCGTAAATCGCGAGAGCGGTGAATTCACCGTAACGGAAGCGGAAGGATTCAGTGACGGCGTCCAGCCCCACGAATTCACGAGCGTAGGCTATAATGGACAAAGTGCTGCTGGACGCCCCCGCTATAAACCTCATTTAGCACGAGTTCCTTATTCCAGACTCGGGTTTGAGACATTTTATCTCGTAAACACTCGACAATGTTATTTATTGCGAATTTAACAAGATATTTATTTTGTTACGAAAATTAGTTTTCAAAAAATGCACAGTTGGAACGTCGGTTCGAAACTGCTCAGAAAGTTCCTTTGCGACATTTAATTTCGATTAATAGTTTCCGAGATATGAGCGGTTTAAGTTTTCAGCCAATGGGAACGAGGGCGCACATGCGCGCCGTGCGCGAAGCGCCTGATTGGCTGTAACCTTCATCTCACCGTATCTCGAGAACTATCGACCGTACAGAAATACTTCAAAGAGAAAGTTTGTTCAGTTTTGCACCGCGAACACGTTGGTCTGGAATTTTTATACACCCCGTAGACGAGTAAACATGTTTATTAGAATCACGATCGGCGTTGAAACGAATGATAGTTTTGATTTGCAAATAAATCGTGGTCACGCGCATTCTACAGGATTTCGTATACGATTCGAAATTAAATTCGTAATACCGCCCGATGCGTTTATGTGTCTCTCCACCCTTTCGGTATTATTGCGAATCCTCTCGAGCGAGGGGATTAAATTTCAGTCGGACCATTATGCGGAGGCGCGAAGCGTGCGCGAATCGAATGTAAATAGAGAGAGCGCCGATGCTAACCACGAAATAAACTGAATGGGTGGACCCAAAAAAGCCAATTGACATCGCGCTTTCTCTCGTCATCCCCTTTTTTTTGCGCCGACTCAAACGATCGTCGAAGCGGCTGCACATTGAATGACTGGGTGACTGCGGTAGTCTGCGGAGTAAGAGAGAAAAGAAAATGGGAACGATAAAGGGAAGAGAAGAGTGCAAAACGTAATGCGGCGGAATCGAACGCCGAGGGGCAGCAGGCAGAAGGGATGAAGGCGGCACGAGACAGAGAGAAGGCTAAGGGAAAAGGAACGAAGTCGAGTGGCGCTTCCCCCTCGGGGTCTCCTCCACTCGGAAACTCAGAGTATATAGCGCCCTCTGTCTCTCTCTCTCTCTCCGTATAGCGCCACGGAATACCGGGGGTGGGTTCCGGAAGCGAATCGGAATCTCAATGGTCCCCTTCGGGATATCTACAGTTGGATGACTCCGGGAGAGTGAGCCAGACCTGGTACGTACACAGCAAACCCGAGAGTGTCTCAAACCACCCGTAATGTATACGAAATACTATGCTTTCTCGATCTGTCTTCGAGTTCTCCACGCATACCGTGCTGTATATACTTGCGCCGATATTGCCGGAGTCGAGACTCAACGACCTGTAACCCAATCAGAGAGAGCTGAGTGAAATGCCAATACGCGGATGGATCCCTCAATTTCACGAAAATCATACACAAGAACACTGCGATTTGGCTCGAAAGGTTCATCGTCGGATTCACCGCTCGAAACTGAGGACATTTTTCCTTTGCCAATTTTCTTTTCGATGGGTAGTTTTCGAGTTTGAGCGGTTTTGAGACGCAGCCAATGACGGCGTGCCGAGAGATGGCGCCACGGGCGCCCGCGCGTTCCCATTGGTTGGAAACTTCAAACGCTTGTAACTCGAGAACCACGCGCTGTACAAAAAAGATCAAAAGAAAAAAGTTTTTCGTTTTTGAGCGGTGAATACGATCCGCGTGCTAAAATCGAGATCATATGAAAAATATACATAAGGCTTATTGTTGCCGAGTAATTCGGCGCGACGATTTTAGTTATCGTAGCGCATACGCTGAACCATCGTCGCTCCATTCGTAACGCATAAACGAAGAGCACATTGCTTCATGCATTGATTGAATTAATCCGCCAATTTACCAATTACACGGATGAGTTTGTTTGGCTGGTTCTTCCATCTCTCTCGCCAATGCAGACCGAGAGACGCTGTACATTAACGACGTGGCGTTCATCGATCACGAGTGGATCAGGCTCGACGCCCCACGAGCTCTGCATTAGTTTCACTCTCTCTCTATCTGTCTATCTGTCCCTCCCTTCTCTCTCTCTCTCTCTCTCATGCGAATCTCTCGGTGTATACGTTTCGAACAGAGCCGGATCGAAGGCATACGTAACCGCGTGGCTCGGGGCAGAGATTCAACGAGCTCAATTGGTTCACCGCGAAGTACGAACAGCACTAACCGGCACCACTGGAAAGAGCTATCGTATTGATTCTACGTGTGTTACATGAATCGCCTTTGCAATAAATACCAGCAATTCCATGATTCAGAAACAACTTCAACAACATCGCAACTACTGGTATCAAATTTTATCCATTAAAACATCATTCAATTTTGTCTTCATATTTACACATATACGTTCTATATATGCACTGTAAAAAAATTTTGTTTGAAAATTAATTAACAGTATTGGAAGCTTTTTTACAGAAACCGTATCTGAAATTTGAAACACATGTGTAAAATTTGTATTTTTCATGAACATTTTTGTAAATTTCAAGCAAAATATTTGTAATTTTAATATGTGGTATTTTTATTTTACAAGCAAAGTACACTAATGTTTAATTACCATGAGTAATGTTAGCAAATTTCAAGTGCCAGCGCATTAAATTTACTATTTTTTTGTACAGTGTATGTTTAAGACGTATTCAATTTTTTATTTTTCTATCATTTGGACCGGAAGCTCAAATGAAACGTTAACCTGTCTCAATGTCCACACTTATAAAACATCTCATAAAACAGGAGCATGTTTACACACCGATGGTTTTTATATTTTACAAAATTGCGGATAAATAATAATAACAATATTTGTAATAAATTCGAGTCTTAATCCAAATGTATTTAAAATGTAAAAAAAAGATCAAATATGATTTGTACCTATGACAATGCAGTGTCTCGTTGCCACGGAATGTGATTCGAGCAGTGATCTCGATCGAGGATCGCCGGATATCTCCGGATGTAAATTCTTTCGCGTTTTTCACGGAGGAAATTTGTCAGGGTGAGGTCGGGAGGGAGTCTGAAGGCTCGGGGGATGAGGTACGAGAGCTGAGAGGGAAGCTCTCGTAGGCACCCGGGTTTAGCCCCGAGGGCACTATTTCCGACGGGGGAACACACAGGCAACGTCAGGACGAGAAACCAACCCTCTCTATCCCTCTTTTGCACCGGCGGGCGTGCGCGTCGATCTCTCTCTCTCTCTTACGCCCTTGAGCGATGTCCCATCTCTCTCTCACTCTCTCAGCGGTATATTCCAATTGCCTCCTGTTTGATATGCACCAATTTCGTCCAATATGTCGCGCCCCCGGTAGACAACGATACGTTCCGAGGCTGCGTACGCAGCCAAGAGCCTTCGAGACTCTCAGACACACGTATCGTCGAGACTCTCGTCCGGGCTAGACTCTCAGTTAAGGACGCAATTTGACAAAGCTCTATATACAGGCCTTCTGTGTAATCTAATCTCTACTGTACCGCTGTATGTATATACATGTATGCACGGGTGAGCAGCAAAATTGTATACCTAACGAAACACTTGATAAGAGATAAAGTCTCGTTGCAGCCGAGGTCCGAAATATTACCAGTCATCGAGTTAGCCACTAATTTAGGTCATTTTTGCTCTGTCCTCGCGAAAGTTTAGATTCGCGCAGCGAGACGCCCTTCTGTGCCGACTGTGGATCCAAAACCGGCTGGCCGCTTTTTCTTATCACGTTATCGTAAATGTGAGGTTCTCAGGTCGGATTTGGTCAGAGCTAATTACCTGGGGCGATTTTACGAGTGGCTTTGGCAATCTGTGCGAGGTTCTTTCATCGATGTTTGATCTTCATTGGATGTTAGGTTTTTGATGGAAGATCGGAGAATTTTTTTTAATGGCGAGAAGACCTACATTTCCTTTTTTTATATGGGAACAATGTGTAGAAAGTCACAACATTTAAAGTGAATTTAAAAATCTGAGAAAATTATTACGTCTTCAGAAAAATGAACGAATCATTCTCATTAAAAAAAATTTGGTTTCCGAGAAATTCGTTAAACAAATGTACATTTTGGAATTATTATTATTGTGCAAAATGCAAACATTATGCAAACATGTTAATTTTCTAAAATACTTATTTGTTAAACTAAACAGGCTATATTTTATCTTTTGTTGATTCCGTTGATAAATAAATAAATAAATAAATAAATAAAATGAATGTTTTCAGGACCTTTAATACGCTTGATTTTTTTCAGATTTTTATACCATCCACTAGTGTTTGCAATGCCCTCTCATTTCTCTGAACCTTATGCGAAGTGAACACTATTCGCAAAGACTACCTTAACCGAGTATTGCCTGCATCTTCCATATTTTCCCTCATCAGCACAATCGAAGTACCAAAAAAAAAAAAAACATGGCGGAGATAAAAGATGCTTTTTTCCCGAGAATCGAATGAAATTTAAAATTTAGCAGTTCCGATAGATAAAAGATCGAGGGTTCACCTTCGGCTTCGGGAGCGAAGCGCGCTGGATAAAAGCGTTCCTCGTCCCGTCTTTAATACATACACACGCACACACGCCTCGTCTATAAAGTGTAAATATATTGGGGCACATAGTCCGCTTCATCTCCTTCTCCGGCTCCACCTCGCGCACCGTATAAACTCGACTTTTCTCCGTGTTTTACGCCTTTCGACTTTTTCAAGATTTATTCCCGGCGCTTCCCTCTCGCTAAATCGCTTTCCGGGCGAAATTTACGGCCGTGCAATAATACAGTAGCCACGCCAGGGTTGAGACTCACCCATACGCGGAGCCTGCGAAAGCTTCCCTCGGCTCTCCTCTTTACCTATTTCCCTCATTCCACGTTCGAGGAAACTATAGAGCGGGTTCGAAGGAAAGAGCAGTGGCTCCCTTGGCCGGCGCAAGATCCGACCGACCAGCTAACCGGGACCTTCACATTCATTCTCGGCACGTTCCCAGCTTCTTCTCTACTCGACTGACTCCCGCGCTTCTCTCCGTCTCTCCGCATCCTCGAACCTTATCTATATCGTTCACCTACGAACACCCCCCCCCCCACCCCCTCCCCTTCCCGCCCCCCTGAGTAGAATCCTTTCAACTTTAAATCCGTGTACCTCTGGGATTTAATGGACAGCTGCAGCTCAATTTCCACTGGGGGGGTTCCTGGCTCTTAACCATTAAATGAATTCAACTTTTGACGATTTCTTTTTTCTTTGTTTTTAAAAAAGATCACCTTGATGAATGGTTCGGGTAGAAAGTTGTAGTTGCGACACTAGTGCGAAAAAGCGGGCTTTCGACGAAGGTTGTAATGGCAAGTTTTGCATACTTCAGAAGTGAAGTTGCACCCAGAAAAAAAATTTATTTGACGGCCACCGTTTATTAAGATTAAGTAAAATATTTATTTGATTTAAATACATATTTATTTCATTTAAGCAAAAAAAATACTTAATTTAAAGGAATATTTGTTTTAATCAAATAAACATTTTGCTTAATCTTAATACACGATGGCCGTCAAGTAAATTTTTTTTGTGGGTGTGGAAGATTTTTTTGGATAAGTGGCGCATAGAGTAGAACGCCGATTAACCGGGATGCGCGGGACCGAAGAGTCTCCGGATAATCGAAAGCTCGGTTAGGCCGAACTAGAGAGCGAAAGTATTATTAGTCAATAATGGCTGATGATACAACTTCATTTTGACTAATTACAATAACATTCGGTACAATCTGCACTTAATTGTTAAATAGTGTCAACTAATATAAAAGCTTTGAATATTTTTATATTAATAGTACGTAAGTTTGTCTTCTTTTTTGGAAGTACTCATTGACTTTGGTTTGTTCGGCGCATAAGAAAACGTCTGGGAAGACGTATGGTTAATTCAACACCGGTTAATCGGGATTCTACTGTACTACTTTTTGTAAAAACTCCCTACAGCATGGTGAAAACGTGCGAAAACATAACAAGAGTATTAAAAAAGTAACTAGGCTGATCTGCGCATGCGCAGTATTTTTCTCGCATGCCCTACTATAAATCGCCACTTTCGCCACGCATTACAGGCACAAAAAGTGGGACGTTTATGCACGTGTCACAAAAAAACTGTTTTTTTTTTGTCACCTCCAGGAGTAACGGGGTGGGGGTAGATTTGGTCCTACTTCGGCGTCCCATTTTGAAACATGTGCTTTCGAACCATTTTTGTTATACATTTTATGGTAAAAAATTAAAGTTGCATTTTTTTTTGTGCTTTTATAATTGTTCGGGCCCGTGTATTTTTTTCGCGCCGAGCGCGAAACGGATATCAGTTCTGGTCCGAAGTCGAGGGGACATTGGTAATCGACAAAAAAAAATGCATAATTTTTCTTTTTTTTCTATTTTCCTCATTCCCCCTCGTTCGCGACGTCGTGCTCGGGGGAGGGGGAGGGGGGTGGGAGGTGGACTCGCGCGTGCAGGAGGTTAATGCGGTTTGAAAATCCATGGATTCACCGAGCAATGCAACGCCGATGGGTCGCTGAATAAATGAAGGCGAGCAAAAGCATCCGCCCGCGCTCTCTGATCGGACTAGCCGTTTCGTGCTGATCGTCAAATTCATTTGTGACGCGGCCAATTATTCATGAAACGGGCTCCTCCCTCAACCGCCAGTGCGCGTACGCCCGTCGCCGCCATACATCGTCGCTCCAAGGATTAACGTTGCAGTTTCTAACAAGTTATTGAGGGTTCTACAGGATTTATAAATAAAAATTGACACTGATGGAACTTTTTTTCCCTCCTTGGGCTGAAATATCTCTGGATTTTTCGTTGTTTTATTTTTGCAACAATTTTGTTAAAATTGTTTATATATTTATGGACGATCGGTCCGAGGGTTGGTGGAGGTGAGACTTTCTGCCAAGTTGTTGAGGATTCTACAGGATTTATAAAAAAAATGGTCATTGATGGAACTTTTTTTTTGCTCAGCCTACATTTTTTTGGATTTTTCGTTGCTTTATTTCTGCAACAATTTTGTGAAAATTGTTTATATATTTATGGACGATCAGTCCGAGGGGTGGGGGAGGGGAGACTTTCTGCCAAGTTATTGAGGATTCTACAGGATTTATAAAAGACTGTCACTGATGGAACTTTTTTTTGTCCTCACTCGCCTGAATTTTTTTTTTTTGATTTTTCATTGTTTTATTTTTGCAGCAATTTCGTGAAATTTTTTTATATGCTTATGGACGATCGGTCCGAGGGTTGGGGGAGGGGGAGGGGGAGCTATAGGTCTAGAGGAAGTGGTGGACACACGCGGACACGGTCGCGTCGCGCGGCGCAGAATAAACGGTCAGTGACGCGCGGTAATGGCCGACATCCTAATCCTGGTCCCCCTACAGACTTTAATGCTGATGTGTTCCACACGCACTCCGGCAACGGCGATAATACCGCTCTCGCCGTATGCTTTTCGTATCTCATTATCATACTTGGTGTATCTCTCGGCCGTATCCGATTCTCAATACGTGCGATTTTTTTTAACGGGTAAAATAAGACTTTCCGGACGTTAAATCTTCGACCCTAGAAGGTAACGTATTCTCGCAGCCCGTCCTCATCGAGGCATTGATTTGCCAGAAATCATTGTTACCTGCCTGTTTCTAGCCGAAATCGATTCGCCAGGATGTAAGCAAATGATTGAAATTATTAAAATTATCGAAATTATTAAAATCATTGAAATTATTAAAATTATTAAAATTATTAAAATTATTAAAATTATTAAAATTATTAAAATTATTAAAATTATTAAAATTATTAAAATTATTAAAATTATT
>JAPYZD010006239.1:0-11924 GCA_030522725.1 Ichneumoninae sp. B BG-2022a | reverse complement strand
TCTTCCATATGCTTGATTTTTTTCAGATTTTTATCCGATCGAGAAGTGTTTGTAATTTTCTTTTATTCCTCTCAAACTTAGGCGGCGTCAGTCATTGCGATAGTACTACCTTAAACCAACCAATTTTTTTTCTTAGTGCAGTCATATTCTTGAGTGCAAAATTGTAACATCGCAGTAACATCCCCGTAACTTGCGTTCATTGGGTTCGACACGCAGCAAAACGTGAACGTGAAAAAAACACACGAGTATTTTTATGAAAACAAATCTATTTATTTATTTATAAAAAAAAAAAAGAAAAGTTACCCTGTATCGCGCTTTTTTCGCGTTCCTAGTCGTCCAGTAATGAATTCCGAAAACCCGTATACTATTCCGCGTGTGTTTTCCCGCGGAGTCCGATAGGCACCTGGCCGAGCACGAAGAGTTGAATAATCACGATAATTACACACGAACTCTCGCAGAACCGCAATCGTTTGTGATCGTCGCAACTACTCGCTTCGTAATTCATCGAATAAGCTCCGGCCTCGCGTTAGTCGCTTCTCAGCGAAAACCGATTATGCCGTTAGTTTCTCATACGCTATAACACAACTCCCCCCCCCCCCCCCCCCGCCTTTAGAGAGCCTTTGAAACCGACGGTCATCGATCGATTTCGTTGTTCCGTCAGTCACGCGAGCTCCTCTATACACATACGCGAACACGTGCATCTCCTTTCCGCCTCGGTAGAAGAGATGCCTCCTCCTCCTCTCTCCTTCAACTTGAGAGAGTATTAAAAAAAAAAATTAAAAAAATTAAAAAATACGTTCTCGTATTCGCTCCATACTCGCGAGATCCTCGGGAGCCTCACGCTCTTTTCTCTCCGTTAAAAATGAGGTCTCGCAGGTTTTTATGCTCTCCGTGCGAAAATAAAGCGCTCGCGCGCAGCAAGTAGCGCGCAGCGAGTAGCGCGCGCAACCCTGAGCCCCCCGAAAGGGGGTTGGCGGGAGGGCCCGGCGAAGTACTCGAAGGCCCACCGTTCACGGACACCGGAGCGAGTCTCTATACACACTAAATAATTGGCTGCGTGCGGTTTCTTTTATTAAATGCGCGAGCGCGGTTTGAAATTTTTTTTCTTTTTTTTCTTTTAACCTACACTGTATTTATAATATACACAATATAGGAAATAAGCGAAAGGGAAAAAGAGAGAGAGCCCGGGTTTTCTGGTGAGGAGGGAAACGGAGGGTGGCGGAGGGGGGGGGGGGTGGGTCGAAGGCAGAAACAGTGAGGCGCGGTACGTGGCCCGAGGGACGTGGAATTCGCTCGGGGCACGGATACCTATTAGGTCTCTCCGGGTACATCGTTTATTCCTTGGCACGCACTTCTCTCGTGGGAGCGCACGCGATACAGCGTCCGCTCGTCCGCCAATGCCCGCTCGACGATCTCGCGGAACCTTCCGATATATCTCGTCGGCCTCTTTTGCGCTTCATTATTGTTATTAATAATAGTACGTAATAACGACCGATAATTGCTCAAGTCTGCCTGCGCCTCTGGTTTCCACCCCCCCCCCCCCCCCCCCCCCCCCCCCCCCTTCCAGTCATCCTAAAAACCCCGCGTTCGTTATTTTTTTAAAACGCTCTTTCGATATCTCACGTGTAGGAAACTGACGAACTAATCGCAATGGCGAGTTAAAAATTTTTTTTTTCTTCTAATTTCGAATTTCATGTTTCAAAATTTAAACTGGCACGCAGAAGAGATGGGATTGGGTGGGAGTCGAGTGAGTGATTTTTCACTCGAGACGGGAAGGAAATATCGGTGGCTCGGGATTTTACGTGTTGCGAAGATTCGAATGATTTTTTGAATATTAAATCGTTTTTGGCTTTGGAGGATTTTTGTCACGTTCGTTTTTAATCTAACACTTTTTTTTTAATTGTTATTACGGTACTTTGTTTCGCAAAACTGTAAACTTTGACACGAAAGATTTTTAAAAATATTATTATATTAGATCATTTTTGGCTTTGGAGTACTTTTGTCACGTTCGTTCTTAATGTAGCATTTTTTTTTTTTTGAAAAATTGTATTACAGATTGCATAAACTTGCGGTGAATCGTTCGCTCGATTATTCCGTAAATAGACCGATTTTTCATCGGAGCTGAGATGGAAATATTATGTATGCTCGAGATTGCACGTGCTGTTAAGATACGAGTGATTTTTTTTATGTTAGATCGTTTTCGCCTTTGAAGTATTTTTCTTAGACTCATTTTTCATTTCAAAGGACACGAGAACGCGTCGCGGATGAGTCAACCGATTTATTCCGTACTTTGTATCGCGGAACTGTAAACATTGATTCTGCAGATTACTCGAACGAAGATTGCCATCCATATTCTCGCACGTTAATACGAGCATATCAATGTATGGATGGCAATCTTCGTTCGAAAAACGTCAGTGCTACCTCGTCTGGAATTTAAAAAAACGCGTACAGTAAATTAGTTGCCGCGCAGTAATGAGATTCAGTGAAGTTTAGCGACGATTAAAACGATGGCTCACGCTTCGCTGCTCATCAAAGACGTGTTGTCGGGAAGTTGAAACTAATTAGTAGCCGTTGTAGTTTTATTTTCATTTTTTCTTCTCAATCATCCGAGAGGCTTCAAAATCGTTTCTAGTTTGCAGCTTCGCAGGCTCTTTTGTAACTTAAATTATTTTTTTTCTTTAATCTTCCACTGCCACTGGACGAGTTATAGTGTCGGAAGTTGCCGAGGAGCGCGTGGTGTGTGGTCTCAGAGGATCTAATGTCTATGATCCGCCCCGTCAAAGCAGTGATGTGAAGATTTGGATGATAATTTTTTCTTTAATTTTATTTATTTATTTTCAGTTTTGCAGAATTTTTTTCAGACGCATTTTTTTATTTCAATTTTACTTTTATTTATTTATTTAATTTTAATTGTGTCAGAGATCACGAGAATATGAGCACATGGATTGGCAATTATTGTTAGAATAACGTCAATGTTAACCAGAGCTGGGCAAAATGCACTAAGTACTTGTATAGGTATTGAAGCATCAAGTACCGAGTCAGGGCCCACTATTCAAATCTTCAAGAATTTAGTTCTGCCAGTACCCAATACGCCAAGACCAGAAAAAAATTTATTTGACAACCATCGTTTATTAACATTAAGTAAAATATTTATATGATTTAAATATTTATTTAAATTAAGTAAATAGTTACTTAAATGAAATAAGTATTTATTTAAATCAAATAAATATTTTAGGGCTGAAGGACTCAGGTCGATGGCCCATTGGCAGTTTTATTAAAAGCGGCGTATCAATAAATAGAGTTGTATCGGAGATTGTAATGATCAACTGCTATTGTCAATAAATACCTTTTACTGCTACTACTAAATATTTTACTTAATCTTAATAAACGGTGGTCGTCAAATAAATTTTTTTCTGGGTGCAGTACTCAAGAACTACCTAGCGCTCAGTACTTCGAGTAACTTGATACTTTAATACGTACTTCAAGTACTTAGGCTATTTGCCCAGCTCTGATGTTAACCCGTCAGGAATAAAAAAAAGAAAATGCGTAAAGTAAATTAATCGCCGTGCTGTAATGAGATTCAGTGAAGTTTAGCGACGATTAAAACTACGGGTTACGCTTCACTGCTCGTCGAAGACGCGTAGTCGGGAAGTCGGAATTGGTGCCCGTTTTAGTTTTATTTTCATTTTTTTTTCACTCGTCCGAGAGGCTTCATAATCGTTTGTAGTTTGCAGCTTGCTTCGCAGGTTCTTTTGTAACTTTTTTCACTTTTTTCTTTAATCTTCCACTGCCATGGGGGGAGTTATAATGTCAGAGGCGTCCTTGAGGAAGTTGCCGAGGAGCGCGTGGTGTGCGACCCGCACCGGTAGCACCCCATCAGCCGCAGAGGGTTTAATGTCTATGATTCGCCGCGTCAAAGCTAAGGCGCGTGCACCTGGGGCCCTCCCGCGCAACTTATTACCCAGCTCGGCGAGGTGACTCACGGGACCAACGGGGCACCGGCGGCGGTGGCCGTTCTCCAGGAAGCGTGTCTCGACGAGCGATGAAAAAAAGGATCTCTCCTTTTTTTTAAGTGGGGAAGTTTGGTGGTTAAAATAAAAAAATTCCCCTTCAAGAAAGTGGGAAACTTTTGTGGCTAAACAATAAAAGTTTCCCATAAGACAGTGGGGAACTTTGGTGGTGAAATAAAAATTTCCCCACAAGAAAGTGGGAACTTTGATGGCTAAACAATAAAAGTTCTCCACAAGAGAATGGGAAACTTTAGTGGTTGAAAAAAAGATGCCCCACAAGAAAGAGGGGAACTTTGGTGGCCAAAAAAAATGTGCACACAAGAGAGTGGAGAACGTTGGTGGCTAAAAATTTGTTTATCGTTCACGTTACAGGTACTCTTCGTCCACCGGGACTGATAGGGGGCAGCAAGCCCAAGGTAGCTACACCAGCGGTCGTCGCCAAAATCGAACAGTACAAAAGAGAAAATCCGACGATTTTCGCGTGGGAGATTCGGGAACGGCTCATCTCAGAAGGTACAACAGGAATCTGTCTTTCGATTACTTACTGGATTTACCTTTTAATTGGTGATCAACCTAATTAATTGGACCGACAATTTTTTCACAGCGAAGCCAAAACAATATTGCTCTTATTTGCAGTCAATTCCATCAAAATAATATCCGATTGAATTATTATCGCGCGTTGCATTTTTTCTGATAATAAATAATTCAATTTATATTCCACAATTAACCCTTCACGTACGGGATTCTTGTTCAACGAGGTCCTCGAATTTGCCAAGACGCAACCTTCGAACGATCCAAATAAGAAGTTGATGTGCTAAAAAAAATCTGTAAAAATGCCCACACCTACCTTGAAATGTTGTTTTTTTCACAACACGCAAGAAAATTGATTATATCCGTATCGTTTTTTGTGCTTAAAAGATCGTCGTTTGCTCTCGGCAAAAAGTCCCCGGTATTTGTAAGGTTAATGTTAGTGAGTGAATTTGCAATTGCCGATTATCGACAACAATCTAATTGATTATTACGAAAATTGCTTATAATACGCAATTAAGCTCTGAGTTAGCTCTGTAAGTGGGATTAGTCCCGTAATAATGTAAATAAATAAATAAATAAATTAATTAATTAATAAGAGCGGGCCGTCGTTTCGGTGGTTTCAGGTGTATGCAGCAACGCGACAGCTCCCTCGGTCAGTAGCATAAATCGGATCCTCCGAAATCGAGCTGCGGAAAGAGCGGCAGCGGAGTTCGCTCGGGCCGCGGGCTACGGTCTCTACGCGGCCGGGCCTCATCCTTACTTTAACTCTGCCCATCACCATCCGTCGTCGTCTCATCATTTACCGGCGGGTTGGCCGAACCCCGGAGCACCGGGACATCCCTGGATGATGCCGCCTCTGGCTTCTGGTCTCTCCGGTGCCGCCTCGGCTCTCCTGCTTCCGCCGTCGCTCAGTCCCGGCTCGGTCGCGGCGTCGGCCGCCGTCGCCGGAAGTCCGGAGCACGCTCTTCACGCCGCTGACGCGTTGGCTCGCGGATACCTTCAAGGTATTTACATTTACGCTCCCGTAGTTCGGAAAAATTATATATGCATGCATATAATAATACCTTATAAACTTAATAATATATTATAGATATAATTATTTTATATAAATATATATTTATTCATTTCGTCTATGTTCAACTTAAGGTAGTACTCGAAGAATGACTGACGCCGCCTAAGTTCGAGAGAAAAAAGACAAAGATTACAAACACTTCTCGATGAGTAAAAAATCTGAAAAAATGCTAGCATATAAAAGGTGCTGAAAAGATTGTTTGCGCATAATAATAATTTCAGAATGTTCATAACAAATTACTGAAAAAAAAATTGTGCAACACATTATCCGGCAACCAAATGTTTTTTATTACGAAAATGATTTGTTAATTTTTCTGAATACGTATGAATTTTTTCAGAATTTTATCTAATACTTGAAAATTACAATTTTCAACGAATTTTAACATAAAGGAAACGAATAATATTTTGGGATCATTATTATGGACCAACAATCTTATCAGCATCTTCCATATGCTTGATTTTTTTCGATTTTGAATTTTTTCCGAAAGTTTGAATTTTGAACTTTTATGCGAAATCCATATGAAAATTTCAATTTGCATCTTTTATGGGAAATCCATTCTAAAATTTCAATTCGCAACTTTCACGAGTCATCAAAATTTCAATGTGCAACTTTTACGAGTCATCAAAATTTTTTTGAAATAAAAATTACAATTTGCAACTTGTACAAGACAGGCATATAAAAATTAGAATTTTGAACTTTTATGCGAAAGCCATGTGGAAATTTCAAATTGTAACTTTTATGGGAAATCCATTCTAAAATTTTATGAGAAAGCCATTCTAAAATTTTAATTCGCAACTTTCATGAGAGTCATCAAAATTTCAATGTGCAAGTTTTACGGGAAAGTCATATTAAAATGTCAATTTTCGACTTAAAAAAAATTTCACGCGAGTTCGACGCGATTGAAAATAGGGTAGAAATGTTTTCGGCTGTAGGCGGCTTCGGTGGTATTGTGATCGCGAGTGATATTGCATGCCTCCCACGCGACACGCGCTCGCGATGAAACGCCGGAGCGTGGAGAGACCCCGCAGAGGTCTCGCCGTGTACATAACTTATACACACCAGAACTTTGGATATGATCAGGCAGTTTATAACGCGAGACAGGCAGCTACTTAGTGATTCATTAACGAGCATATAAACAGCAAGTAAGAATGCACGTGACATAAATTATCGGGACAGGGTTCCTCCCGCTCGGGACTCGCGACGTTTCTGCCAGTGGCGGTTAACCCGCGGGTTTCGCTATTTCGCTTCCACACACCGGCGCTCGGTTTCCACGATTTCATTATCGCTCGCGAAACGTCGGGAGGCTTGAGATTAAAATCACGGTTCGTTACGATCTTTGACATTTTGTTCTGCGAGTAACTCGTGCTTCTCGCGGTGTACACGCGCGTTATCGACGATGACTGGGCTCTCGTTTATTATCCATGCTCTGTCGAAGGTTGCGCGACCTTTTGCTGAAAATTCTCATTTTTTGCGGAAAAGGATTTTTTTTAATCTAGGAATTTGCGGCTAGCATGGGAGAAATGGTGACGTTCTATGGAAGCTTGTTTAACCATTTATCATTCACCCCATACTAGGAGCAAATTTCTTGGTTTTTTTTAAAGTCTGTCAGACCATGATAAATAACAAAGTGTGACAAATGCCAATTTTAAAAATTTTTATTCGTGGACTAAAAGGGTTTAAGAAAATCAAGGAACTCGCGTCTAGTGTACGATAAATGATAAGTTGTTTGACTTTTAGTCAAACAATTTATTATTTAACCAACTTAAGTGGTTAAAAAATTAAGAAATTCGCCGCTAGTTTATGATAAAAGCTCTTTCAAAGGTTATTTAACAGTTTGCCGAAAACTTAAATTTCTTGCTTAGATGTTTAAAAAACAAGCAATTAGTTTCACCTTTTGCCAAAAATATTGCTTAATCACATTAAAGTGTCGAAGAAAAAATACAACCAAAAATGAAAGTGTCGTCGTTGATTCGCAGACGGTGAGGGTGACGACGGCAGTTTGGACGGTTCGGAGCAGCCGAAGTTTCGACGGAATCGCACAACTTTCAGTCCGGAGCAGCTCGAGGAGTTGGAGAAGGAGTTCGAGAGATCGCACTATCCGTGCGTCTCGACGCGGGAGCGTCTAGCGTCTAAGACCTCGTTGTCCGAAGCCCGCGTACAGGTGAGGGACCGAACTATATCCTCTTCCCTATCGATTCGCCGGGAGCGCTCTGACTCTCAATTATTCTTTCCATCTTTTTTTTTTATCTCTCCGCCTTCTTTCTCCCCTTCACTTTTTTCTCCGGTTTCCAAACCGCTCTTTATTTCTCTATTATCGCAGCCCTTCCGGGTACCCTCTATTGTTTATTATTTATTTATCATTCGTTTATTCACTGAAAAAAAAGGTTGAATCAACTACAGATTCAGGCAGGCACGTTCAAATAAATATTTTGTTGGTACAGCTAAAAAATTGAAACTCTCAAAAATTTGGTTGATGATTTCACCGAAATATTTTTGAGACATTCAAATTTTTGGTTCGACCAACAAAATATTTATTTGATCGTTCCTGCCAGAATCTTTCGTTGATTCAATCGCACTTTTTATTTATTATTTATTTATTATTTATTTATCAATCAACCCCCCCTATTCTCTAAAAATTTCTCTCGTCTTCTCTCCCTCGCTGAATTACCTTATCGTTAAGTCACGAGCCTTCTAACGACCTAACTCGTGACTCTTAGGTTTGGTTTTCCAACAGACGGGCAAAGTGGCGGCGTCATCAGCGAATGAATCTTTTAAAGCGCTCGCCACCGCCGCCGCCACAGCCGCCACAACTGCCGCCGCATTCCGCGTCCGCGACTGGCTTGGATATCGGCCGTACGGTGGCCTGCTCGATAGGAGGTATGGGCGGCGAAAATAGCGCCTTTCGGGCGGTCGTCACGAACGCGACATCGACGAACGAGAGGCTCGAGACGCACGCCGCGACGAGACAGCAGTCGAGCCACCAGCAGCAGATCGAGAGAAAACCGAGCGCATTTAGGATGATAAGTCAGCTGGTTGGCGAGGACACGACGACGAACGCGACGGCCTCGTCGACGAGTCCGGGAAGCGGTAGGCGATCGCCGGTCGCCGGTCAGGGCGCGAGCAATCCGATGGACATCGAGTCGGCCGACGACGAGGACGAGGAGATCGACGTCCAGGACTCCGACCAGGAAATCGTCTCGTCGTCGCCCCTCGCCTGGAGAGACCACTGGAGCGACCAGCAACCGCTCGAGCTCACCAAACACGATCGTTGAATTTTTAAGAAAAAAAAAAAAATTGCCTCCGAAGATTTGAGAGAGGGGAGAGAGTTATAGATCGTGCGGTACTAGTGACCCGATTATTGTCATCGAGTGATAAAAAATTGCACGAGAGCCCCCGAATGATAAAAGCACAAATGGACCTGCGGTGATAACTTATAAATAAATATTATTAATAATAAAAAAACACACACACCTGTGTAAGTGTGCGGGTGGATAAAGCGAGTATATTAACGGTGTCGCGTTTGCGAGTGAGAGAATTTTAATCGGCGGACGTGCAAGTTCAGCAGCTATTGATATGTGTTAGTCATATATATATATATATATATGTTTATGGGTGTATATATGTATGACGAAGCGACATACCCGGTTCTAAAAATATGGCTATTATCTCTTTATAGTATAAATAATATACTGCCGCTGCGATTACACTATCATCACACTAATACTCTATTCTCTACTACCACCTATACATATATATATATATATATATATATATATATATATATATAAATTATTATATATATGTATTTGTCCCTCCTCCGCTAATGCGTTTAAATCAATTTTTTTAATCCTAACGCAAATATCTCGTTAATTATCGTTGCGAGAAGATCGAGAGTCGAACGATGATCCAGGAGGATCATCTTGATCTGGAATTCCAGTCAAGACGGGAATGCGGCTCGGGCCGCGGAGTCGCCGGACCGACCACTCGCTCACTCAATCGGCTAGCGAATATCGCATTAAAATTATTCAATTAAAACTATCGCATTGATTCGATCAGTGAGGGAATTCCTGTCGGGAGTACTTAAGAGTAAAACGGAGCACTGTTAAAAAAAAAGCTTTAGTGTTTCGATCGTTTTTTTTTATGACTACCTGAAGAAGTTAAACTCGTTACTGTCCCTCGATCGCGCCAGAGTCCCATTGACGATGAGTCGGTTTTTTTTTATAATTTTTTTTTTTCATCCAAAGGAACAGAAACATCCCGACTCTATCGAAACTAGTCCTATAAAAGAAAAGAAGAAATAAACGAGATGAAAAAGAAATGAGAAAAAAAAAAAATGAAAAACCACTAGATTGTTAGATACTCTGTATAGATCTTAAGAAACTATCGATCGATTTAATTGATCGATCGATTATACATATCCTGTACTATGTATACAATACAACATATAGTTATATTATACGTTATACCTCTGTACGAAAGTTCTGTTGAGATAATTTTATTAAAAAACAAAAAAGAAGAATAATTAAAAAATGAGGAAAAAAGTAAAGCAATTGGGATCGTTTGTGAATGACCTCTGGTGACGTTATACCTGTGCGATGGAGGGAGGTGAATTTAACCGTCCGAAATATCCTCCCGAATATCTCGGGAACCAGTGAATCCCATAGCGCTCTCTTATTTTCACGCTCGTGTGAAAATAAGAGAGCAAAAGGAACGGGACGATTGAGAGAAGGAGCTACCATCAGCGGGGGGGGCGGCATCCAGCAGCCACGATTAACTCGTGGATTCCGAGATTCGCAAATAAGGGTTTCGCCAGTTGAAAAAAAAAATAAAGCTAAAAAAAGGTTCGAAGTGTATGGAGAAAACGAGCGAAGATATAAACTGGTTCTTCTCTTGGCAAGGTGGGCGGGGGGCGGGGGGGGGGGGGGGGGGGGGGGGGGGGGATTCTTGGCGCGAGCCGTTAACGCGTCGTCGCTGTTTTTCTTCGGGGTTTGACACCGGCTGGACGGTAAAAAAAGTTTGTACCTTTTGGAACTTATTGTCCTGAAACTTCCACAATTTTCTACTTCTTAATTTTCCGATCGCAACGTCCCGCTCCAAATTTACAAACGAAAGTACAGACTCAAGTTTGTATGGACAAATCTGAGGGAACGAGTTTGTCACTTATTTAATGAAATTATTTTTACAAGATATCTTTTTACTGTGGGTGGACACCGGATTGTCCTGAATTACCTCGGACCGTCCCGGACAGTCCCCTACATCGACTACGAAGGCGATACAAAAAATCGATCGACATTTAATTTTTGTTTTCTTGTCCACGACTATATTTTTATTAATTTAACATTTTTTAGTTAAATATACGGTTATTGGAAAAAAATCGTGAACAGAACAGAATGTTGGTTATTACAAAAATGTGTTGTTCATTGTCTATTTTTTAAAATTTTAACGAACCGTATTTTCAAGTAAACAAAAAAAATGTAAAAAATGGCCAAACCTTCACTGTAAAAAAAAAAATGTGTACCAAATTTAATCTATCCGACAGGAAGTTTCTATTAAAAAACTGGTATAATAAATTTCATGCATAATTGTGATAAAAAATGATTATTCGGTATATTAAAAATGTTGGAAATACCTTATCCTTAATAATTTACTTTAATTTCAATAAAAATGTATACTAATTTTTCATCACATCACAATGCAAACTCCTCAAGCGGTTCAATCGAGATCCAAAAGACGCATTACGAATAAAAACCCCGAATTGCAAAAAAAAAATATAACAAAATCTGAAGAAAAAAAAAGAAAACCATTGAAAGATACATCGTGCAGCTCGGTGGGAAGCTCTATAACGGTATAATAGAGTTAAGGTAAAACGGATAGGCAGCATTGTAAGCCGAACAAATTTGCGGCAGGCATTAAAATCGCTCGAGAGTGAGTGGTGTCGTCGCTGTTACTCCGCCTCGAAAGGGAGCATCGACGCGTACTCGTACATCTGTATTCCACCACGTTAGATGTATAGATTATAACTATACGTTCGACGAAGGTACTTCGTGTCGAGAAGAGCCATTGGCAAGCGGTCAACAGTTGTCTAGATAAAACTCAACCATACACACACATATGTACATATCCATATACATATACATTTTCTGCCGAACGATCGGAAGCTATGAAAGCAGAAGCGACCGCTCCAAGTCGGTCGACCGAAGAAAACGAGTTCGCCATATGTATATGTATATGTATATGTATATGTATATGTATATGTATATGTATATGTATATGTATATGTATATGTATATGTATATGTATATGTATATGTA
>JAPYZD010006236.1:0-15222 GCA_030522725.1 Ichneumoninae sp. B BG-2022a | reverse complement strand
GCTAGAATTTTTTCAGATTTTTTTCTCATCGAGAAGTGTTTGTAATCTTTGTCTTTTTTCTCTCGAACATAGGCGGCGTCAGTCATTGTGCTAGTACTATCTTAACAATCGGAAGTATGTCGAGAATACGGATTTTTAATTACTAAAGCTCGAATACGCGCAATATCGAAGGGCCAAAATAACGATAGCGAATAGGAAATAGTAAGAATCCCTGAAAAGCGTGAGCTGACGTTTCGTAAGCTGTCGCTATTCTGACTGTTTGTCTTTCTGGTTTCTCGCTATTTGACTGTTCAACTTTTTAGTTTTTCGATAGTTTGAACGTTACACTTATTGCTCTTTCGCTATGATGAATTCGAAATTATGAACACTCTTAATATTCGCAATTTTAGATTTCCAGGACTCGAACTTTTTAGAGTTCGAATTTTCGTATATTCGAAGGTTCACCCTTGCAATGTCGCCTATTCATATATTTGTTCTCGATATAAGTTCACTTCGATGAATTTATATTTTCAATATTCATTTACAACTTAGGGACTCTCAGAAGACTGGCCGTTGTACATTTGAACGTTCGGTATTTCTTCATGTCAAAATATCGGCTGTTTGACATTTCTATCGTTCAAAATTTTGATACCCATTTCTAAAGTTATTGACCTATCAGATAGTTTAATTTTTATTTCTGCATTTATTTATTATTCACTGTTTTTTTTCAGAGAATACGGTGGTACTGCATGGTCAGTACGCCGTTCATAGTGTTTTACATAATTGGAATAATTTTTCAAAGCGGACTGGATTATCTGATAAAACTAGGTGCCTTCCTAACTCTCTACATCGCCGTTTATCTGGCGAAGAATGTACTATTCGACGAAAGGCTATTTCACATTCTCCCGATGTCCATTTATCTCGCGACGAAGGTGAGCTTAATTTTTTCATTGAAAAAAAGTGGCTCGCAATTATCTTGCGCGTCTGACGAAATCGATCGATCCGATTAGCTTCGCACTAGCCGATATGTTTGCCTCTTTTTTTGTTCGTATTTTATCGCATGACATTTTATCGCGTAAATCTGTCGATGACAAATGTACGAGAACCATCATACTCAAATAATCTTAAAGTTATCTCGTTTCGGCTTATCGATGTTTTTCGACGCCTGCGTGCGTTGTCAATATTTTTTTGTTGTATTCTGTTCTTATCGATCAGCGTTAGACCTACGAAGCATGACGCTTCATATACGCAGTACCTTTTCGTAGATAGATAGATTCGCTTATTCTGTGTTCTGGGGCGTAAACGCTCTAAGAACCACGCTCCACGAGGTACAAAACCAAGATATAGCCATAACTACGAGCAGAACAATTGCTTACAAAAAAAAGATATTACAAATTTAAATAAAAAATATGACTACGATACAAAGGTACCGAAATTAACGACTTAGCGGTAAAAGTGGTTGAAAATTTTATGGAAACATTGGAAAAAATGTTTCAGCAAATGTATCGACTTAGTCGTCCATGCAAATTTGATGAGGTTTTATTGGGTTTTTTTTAAAAGAATAATCGCTTATTAAATTTAACGAAACGAAACGATAAAAAACAATAACAATCTATTACAATCCGTAATGTTTGTTTAATTTATATTTTTACACCTGCGTAATATTACAATTCCATATGTACCCGGCATGTGAAATATTCGATAATGTTAATTACACATGCGGCTATATATCAGGTGTTTTATTCAGGTGCCACCAGGTACACCAGGATGTTTTATTGGGGTTTTTATAAAGAATAATCGATTATTAAATTTAACAAAACGATAAAAAACAATAATAATCTACTACAATTAGAAATATTTTTTTTATATATTTTTACACCTGCGTAATATGACAACTCCATATGTACGCGGCATGTGAAATATTCGATAATGTTAATTACAGATGTGGATATATATCACGTGGATATTTTGGTTAGGCATCCATGCAGCCTGGTACCTCTGGCTATTTCTAGTCGGTGGCTCGGTACCACTGTGGATATGTTTCTTGAAGTCGTGGCGCGGAGATCCTGGAATAATATCAGCGACGCACGAGGACAAATTAAATGTACGTATCCTGTGAAATTCTCTTGGTAACTTTGGTGCAATCATTTATTACAATTTTTTTTATTTTTTATTACAGACAATAATAGAATTAGCGGAGACCGGTGGATTCGAGCCGCAATGGTTTTGCACCAGTTGCCTGGTCAGAAGGCCCATACGTTCCAAACACTGTTCCACTTGCGACCGATGCGTAGCGCGCTTCGATCACCACTGTCCGTGGATAAACAACTGCATCGGTAAGACCGAGGCCATTTTGCGAATCTCGACAAAAAAATTTACCCAAGTTCGAGCATACGTCGTCCGAGTCTTTTTTTTTACTGCAGAAAAAGACTACTATAATAGTACATTCATTTAAAGAATTTACGTTAATATCACTAAAAGTCCATTCATTTCTCCTGACAATTGTACATTGAACTTAATGTACCAGTTTTTGCATGAAAACTTCGAGCCCGGTAAACAATTCGTATGAAATGTAACGTACTGGTACTAGAAGTTTCTATGCATAAACTGGTATATTAAATTTCACGTACAATTGTGACGAAAAATTAACGTAGAATATATTTTTAAACTTTACAAATTCTTTACTTTTAATAATTTACTTCAATTTAACTATAAAATGTACATTGATTAAAGTACCAGGTATGCACTTTAATTTCTCTCTAAAAATCCATTAATTTTTCATGACAAGTGTTAATCGGTTTCGGCATAAAAACGTTGAGTCCCGTACATTAAAATTACATTTTTTCTTGTAACAGCCTAGATCAATAATACTTTTTCTTCGTTATAAGGTTCGCACAATCACAAATATTTCCTGGGATACCTGGCGTCATTGTTCGGTTTGTGCATCGTCGTCTTGACCGCCAGTGTGCAGTACTGGCAATTCGAATGCTGGACGAATTTGACGAACGGGCATAGCGCCGACAACTATTTAGTTTCCGCAGCTACGTGTGACTCCTGGGTGATGTGGGTGACGGCTAACACGGCTCTCCACTTCTTTTGGGTCGGCGGCCTGCTGGCGTGTCAGACTTATCAGGTTCGTTTTTTTTCACTCCCAACAAATTCTCTTGGAAGTCACGATAAGCGAAAAATAAATGCAATTTTTTTATCCCATTGCAGATAATGGTATTGGGCATGACGACGAACGAGCGCATGAACGCCGGTCGTTACGAACATTTCAAACAAGGTAATCCGTTTCATCGGGGCGCCCTGCAGAACATGGCAGATTTTTGTAACTTCAGCTTTTGCGGCGTAAAAGCAAAGCCAAGCTCCGACTGGCTGCACAGTTTCGATCTCAAGCAAAGTATCGAAAAGCTACCTCTACTGACGGCTAAAGACAACTTTCAATATGTCTAGGGATAACCGTTAAGAAAAACTATCTAGAATATTATTGCGTGTAAGTTTAAATTTAATGTAGCCCACCAGACGCTGAAAAAAAAACACCATATCACTCTTGACTGGCGTGCCATTAAATGCTAACCAAAGAGTTTTCGTGGAACATTTATTGGTGAACTTTCGCGTGAGACAAACTATGACCTCTCGATCGAACCCCGAACGCGTCTAAATTATTACGTATGTTAATTAGCTGCGAAATTCTCATTAGGGATTTTGGCGATGCGTGCAGTTCGCGACGACGGCAAAGTTTTCGCGAATATGCGTGAGTCAACTCGTGCCACGATGAATTGTGGAAAAATTGAGGGGAAAAAAAAATCACATTTTTGCGACCATGCATTAGTCAACTCGTGTCGTGATGCATCGTGAGAAAATTGAAGAAAAATAGAACATTTTCCCGACGATAATCCGCGGGTGACCAGTCGGGAAACGCTCGTCATGGGCGTACAGAAACATTGAATCAAAACTCGGTGATCGGTATTAAGTCGTATTTTTTCACCGGCGAAATTTACGATGTAGACGCGTTTAATCTCTCTATTTTTTTTCGCGCTAGCCTAAAGGTGAACAACGCCCTTATCAAAGCTGTAATATATTAATATCACGTCACGTTTAATGGCACTTTAGTTTCTACCATCCTCATTGTACACAGTAACGCGTCACGATTTGTAATTTGTACATGATTACTTTCGTCTGTATATTTTATTTTATTTTTTCATTCTGTCGAACGGTATTAACAACGGTATAATTTTTGCGCACAGAACATATACGGAATATATAAATGTGATATCATGTATCGTTTGAACAAATCGGCATATATACGTAGGAACCGAGTCCTGTTTATACCTGATAATATTTAATCGAAATACGCGTAACTGGTTGAATCCTGCATTTCTAAGAAACTACTTCCAACATTTTTCTATACCTGTGATTCTTATTGTTGCTGTTGATTTTTTTTATACATTATTTTTTTAATTTTTTTTTTTTTTAATTCGTATGAATAATGTCTTGTGTCGCTTCGAATATCGTCACGCTCAACCGCGTTAAGCTTTGCTATACATTCCAGTTTCTAAAGTGAAACTTTGGAGATTCTTAAACTTTTACAACGATCGATTTTCACCCTTTGCACATCATTGGATGTTTAGTGACTTGGCATTGAAATGAGCGATACGAGATTGTAAATTATAGCAATACACATTTTTTTTTCCTATTTGTATAACACTTAATTGTAAGTACACAAAAAATATGTCATCCTTGCGTGTCTTTTATATATAATAATTAAACAACAACAAAGAAAAACAATGGCGATGTCTATTACCTGACCACAGCTTCCGTAAATAAAGTAGATCCACAAAAGTAAAGAAAATAAATAAATAAAAACGTCTCTCTATGTTCAGTGATTAAATTGACGAACAAAAAAAAATCGTTGATACTCGTTATCTATTACGGATTCGACGAGCGCTATGGCTCGAGCGTACGCAAATTAAAAACACCATGTCAGGCGACGATTCTTGGGCAAAAAAAAATGTTTCCTCCCGGTGGATGCTCCCTACTTAATTAGCCAAGAAGCAATAAGATTTGTAACGGCGACCGTGTGCTTTTTCATCTGTTAGTATTGAATATACGCTTGCACGAGCATTGTAGCGAATAGCTCGGACGCAGGAGAACGGCGAACGGAATTATATTTATAACATAAAAACATGCACTCTGCTAAATTTCTCCCGGAGCGTGAAAAATTAGCGATATTTTAATAAACTTCATAAATGCCTGTGAAATTGCATTTAAAAAATGTATTCATTATAAAAAAAAAAAAATTGAAAAGAAGAATTAAGGTATAACGTCCTACAGAAAAGAGTGTGAAACAGCATTAAAAAAGTTGATTTCATTATTAAAAAAATTAAATAAAAAATTGAGACGAACAATTAAGGTACAACGTAGTACAGGAAAGAGTGCGAAAAGGCATTTAAAAAATTGATTTGATTATTTAAAAAAATTTAAACAAAATTGAAACGAACAATTAAGGTACAACGTCGTACAGGAAAGAGTGCGAAACGGCGTTAAAAAAACTTATTTGATTACAAATAAAAATTGAAACGAACAATTAAGGTACAACGTTGTATAGGAGAGCGTACGTTCACTGTGATTTTTTTTAAATCGTGAAGAGCGTTTCGCACTCAGCAAAGAGAAACAAAATGATAAATTATATCCTTAAGACGATGTGAAAAATATTCTCGGTGTTTGTCGCTCCGTCGCGAGAGGCGTTAGATCTATTTCTCACCTGGACGCGTTTCACATCGTCTTAATGGAGCGGGCGATGTTGCGTGAAAGGCGGATAGAAAATTATTAACGCGATAATTCACGATTACTTGTAAAAGTTCGTTATTACGGCTTTCGTCGCGCGAGCGAACGTAATTTAGGCTAAAAAAAAATACGATTGCAGAAAAAATGAAACTGATGTCGTATTATAAAATTTATCGCGATTGCGTCGACGAGACGTCGAGCAACGCCCAATCCATGTATTTCACCTGCGATCTCCAATTTGTGTACATTGCGACAGGAAAACGATTACAACGACGCGTTGTCTCGCAAAAATCTACTTCAATGTATAAATTTAAATCAATAAATGGTTCGTTTGACAATTGCGTTATGAAAATTGATTTTTTATTGATAAAAAATAAATAACAATAAGAAAAAAATTAGACAAAAAAAACAGCATCATGGGACAGTTTTGTTCTCGCTGTCACGTTGACAGAACATGTTTCCGTTCTACTCGTCGTTATCGTTGATTTATTATCAGTTTTAATATCCTCCCGATCTGCGGGAATATTTTATAGTTTTTTTTTGTCTTTAATTTCAATCTTTCGCGATGACCGTGGAAGCGGAGTGTCCCTGCTCGGAAACTTCGGAACCCTCGTACGTGACTTCGCCGCGGACCGACTCGAGCTCAGCGGGAACATGCGTGAATACGAGTATTACCAAGAAGTCAATTTTTGCGACCGATTGGCCAATTATTTGGATATCGAATCATTAACAAATATTTACCATTCGTTAGATCTTTTTTTAATCATTTAATTTTTAAATTAAAAAAATTTAATTTAACCTTTTTTGTTATTTAATTTTTTAATTTAAAAAATGTAATTTAAACTTTTGTTGTTTAATTTTTCTTATTTATTTTTTTTATACAGGCAACGAGTGCACGTGTCAGCGGGCTGAGGAGAAGACCACATCTCCGGCTCGTGTCTCTTCACCGACGCGGCCCTCCGGCCAAACACCTCCGGCAAACCGCCAACCGCAGCGAGGAACGTTCCAAGCGTCGACGGAATTCGAGCCAGCTATCCATTGCCTCTGTCACGCGTACAGAGTGTAAGAGACCCGTAGAATTTTCGGGATATCATTTTGCACCTGCAGGCTTGATCGATTTTATTATTGCAGAAACAATTTCCCTCCGTCCGACAAATACAATCAACGTAACGAGAGGTATGAAACTGAAGAAAAAAAAAAAATTGAGTCGATTTGCAAAAATTATTCATATTGCAATACCTATTTTGCAGATTCAACTGGAAGTGGCCGAGGAGAGAATACGCCAAGAAAAATAAATTGTACGAAGTTAAATTAAAGAGGAATCATTATCGTCATTACTCGAGGGTTGGTCGAATTTTTATAATCGACCAATAATAATATCAATGAATATCAATCGAATAATCAATTAAATCCTTTAATCCCTCAGCCCGACGTGCAAGCCGACGGCGTCGAAGGGATACCGCGGAGGAAGAGCTCCGATACCGAGAAAGCCGATCTCGGCCCGCCAAAGTATGCCGATGTGAAACAAGAGCTCGAGGAAATTTCCGAAAGAATCGATATATATTATTTCGATCATGGAAACTCAGCGTTGGTATAGATTTATTTAACTTCGCGATTAGACATCAACAGTTCATAAAAAAACGTAACTCGGTGGCAATCGAAAAGCCCAGTATCTTTGTATGGATCGACTAAAACGAATGGATTTTATAATTGCTACTGCAAGTCTCGCTGTTTTATTTCGGGACCGTTCACGTTAATCCACATTTTGCTCCAATTTTTAAATCACATGTCTCAAATATCCTTAAGTGCAATTAAAATGTGAAAATGCATTATTTTTATCGTTTATAATATCAATAATATCAATTGATAAAGGCTGCTTCTTCTTTCCTTTCTTGGCTATCGACCTCTCATGTGCCACACGATAAAGGCTTATTGGAAAACTTTTTACTGAACCATATGGTGTTTTACCATCCCGACCTATCTGAGCTTAACTCGCTTGATTCGTATTGCATAGATTGGTATTATTATTTATTATAAACGATATGAAAACAAATGATTTTTCTAATTGATACATACGAAACAGATATTATCGTACTATATTTCCACTGAGGGTCGTTGACGTTAATCCGTTTTTGCTCAAATTAAAAAAATCCATACGAAATTTGAATAATAGCTTAATTCGATTGGATTAATTGGACTAAAATGAAAAAATGGATTAATCGATTCGCATTATTATAAACGATACAAAAACAGTGCATTTTCTAATTGAATATATACGAAACAGATATTATCGTACTAAATTTCCACAGAGAATCGTTGACATTAATCGGTTTTTGCTCAAATTTAAAAAATCCATACGAAATTTGAATAATGGCTTAATTCGATTGGATTAATTGGACTAAAATGAAAAAATGGATTAATCGATTCGCATTGTTATAAACGATACAAAAACAATGAATTTTCTAATTGAATATATACGAAACAGATATTTTCGTACGACCGATTCGCCACCGATTCTGGCGACGGAGAAGTGCGCCGAGAAGACTGACTACGCAGCGACGCGATTTTGGGCGGAGATATTCGGAACGATACACATCGGTATCGCCTTCGTCACCGCGTTCATTCTTCAATTCCTGAGATTCCTTCTGTTCAGTATAATCCGGCCGTTGACGGTCGGAATTCTTCAACTATTAGCCGATTACTTGATCAAGCCACTGCTGTCGATAACCTTCAACGCGCTGATACAACCGATTCTCATACTGTTGTACAACATAGCGACTTCGCTGCGCGATTTGTGCGAACCCATGGCCGAAGCCCTCGGTTTCTTTCTTCGCGAAGTCGCTGCGGTCTTTCGAGCTCTGAGAATCGTCGAGGTGAACCGCACGAGTCACGCGACAACCGCGTGCACCTGACACGGGACACGATGATAAATTAAGGTAAAGGTACAAATGCTCGGACGGTTAAGGATGCGTCACACGTACGCTCCCAGCCAAAAGTTACATTCAGTGGGAATTTGAACACTTCCTAATGGTATTAAAATCTGAAAAAAATATCAACTGTATTAAAGGTGCCAAGAACATTAACTTTTTGGCATTATTATTATGCAAAATCACACCCAGAAAAAAAAATGATTTGACGGCCACCGTTTATTTGGTTTAAGTAAAATATTTGTTTGATTTAAATAAATATGCCACCGTTTATTTGGTTTAAGTAAAATATTTGTTTGATTTAAATAAATATTTATTTCATTTAAGTAACTATTTACTTAATTTAAATAAATATTTATTTAAATCATCAATATTTTACTTAAACCAAATAAACGGTGGCCGTTAAATCATTTTTTTTTTGTGGGTGCAAAGGTCTTGACATGAATACGGCCGATTTTTTCGGATTTTTACGATAACTGAAATTTTGATCGAATAAAAAATTTTTTTGGAAATGATTATGTGAAGCATTTTAGCGAGCATCCACAGATTCCAGCAGTTATTAATTGGTGGACAAAAAATTTTTTGTGAAAATAATTGAACGCGATGTCAAGCTGATAGTTTCCAAAACAGATTCGATTAATTTTTTTTTTAAGTACATATTTTAAATTACGGAAGCAAATAATCAGAGAGTCCATATGTACCAATTTCTATACGCGGTTTTTCGGCACGTCCCTATATTCGGACACTGTATGTTTCGGACAATCACAGATTTCGAGAATCTTGATGTACGAGCTCAAAGTAGTTCATATTAACTGAAAAAATTTCTGAACCGATTATGAATTAAATCAATGAATAAATTATATTTACGCGAAACAATATTGAAGATACGCTACGTAGACAGCCGGCTAACTTAACGTCTTCGAACTGTCCGATTATTGGGTCGCGTACGTAACAACGCCTCTACCAATATTCGGACACTGTCGTCTGTCTTTTAACAAAATGCAACAACAGGAAATAATTTAAGCTTAAACCTTGTATAACTTTTTTGTGTGCGTCAAATAATGTTTGTAGATACGATTACAAGTGTCAAATTGGAGTTCTTATGCTTGAATTAAATTTGGAATAAATGAAATGCACATAGGAGTGTCCGTCGACTGGGACGTGTCCGAGCGTTGGTACTGTTACCTTACTGGAACCAAATAAAAAAAATTAAATCCAACAAATCTAACAAATCTGAAAATTGAACATTTCGCCGTCGAAACGTTCAATTTTTGATCGGTCGGACGACGCAGGCGACCACACACAATACACATTTGTTAACACCAGGTATATATTTGGTTTTATTTTAACTTTACAATATTATTGTTGTCTCATTGTTTTTCTTTCCATTTCATTTCTTTTTCTTTTCTTTCTCCTTTATACAGAACGAATCATCCTCTTATAGCAACTAACCTTGTCAATAATAATTCAATAATTCATCCCTCGTCTCTCCCTTGCTCTCTCTCGCTCTCTCCCACTCGCCCTCTCACTCTCTCAATCTCTCGCTCTCTCCCCCTCTCTCCCACTCTCTCGCCCTCTCTCGCTCTCTCGCTATGTCCTTCTCTTCCTCTCTCTCGTATATCTTACCATTTAATAAATTATTTACAATCTCACAAACAACAAACGGAGGAACCTAATTACATCATGTAGTTGTTCACACTTCGCTATGTACAGGTACTACTTGGTTTCCTTTTTTTTTCTTTTTTTTTACAGAATAGCGCTCCTCATCACTCGCCCGATGCCGCACGTTGCTCGTGCATCTTGCAGACCCGGCTTCGGGAAAAGGAGAGAACAAAAGAAAAACCAAAAAAAATTCAAAATAAACTAAAAATTCAATAAACCGCCTATCGTCACCTAGTCTCAGGAACTGCAACCTCTGATTTAATACGCGTGATCGTCTAGGTGCCGGCTGCTGTCGGGGTCTCCTGGACAGCTGGGGTTTGCGAAGGCGCTGTTGACGAATCGCCTGAAACGATAATTAAAATTTTTATATTTTTCCATTTTTTTTTTTTCATATCAAAATTTTTCATATTAAATTTAGTCGGCTAGTGGTGTCTGATAAAATCGATAAATTGTATTAACAATACAATTGCTGAAGCTTATTAGGCCACAGTAAAATTATGATTCTTATCAACGTTTTTACCGATACTTCAACGGAGTCGTTAATCCTTGACTATCTCATATTTCTTAAAAATAATAAAAAATAATATTTCAAAATGATTCAGTATTAAAAAATGGGTAAAAATGGACGGTTTCTCAACTATTTTTTTTCCTCGTCAAGGGCCGTGTTACATACCTTTTGTTAAGAAACAATTAAAAAATGTTATTTCTGCAAAGATGACAAGTTGAAATCGGGGCATCGTAAGGGAACTTTTAAAAAATTGTTTACGCCAACCGATAAAAAAAAACATAATAACAATAAAATTCAATGAAAAAATTCTTAAATGTTCTTCAATATATACTCCTGGCTTAAAAAAATAAAATCGGTAAACCTAATAATTACTGAGAAAAAAAAGTCACCGAATATGCATGCGCTTTAACCAATTTACTGTGTCGTAAGCCTTAAGTATTGAATTTAATTTGTGTTTCATGAAAAGTGCACCGAAGTCGGGGCGCACTTAGTTCGATGAGCTTACCCAAGAGAGCGGCCTCCAGGTCACCAAGGATCTCGGTTTCCTTCGGATCGATAAGGTTGAAGCGTTGATTAAGGAGCGTGAGATGAGCGAAGACACAATTGAGGTGAGCGTGAAGCCCCAAAAGTGCCACCTCTCTGAAGTGGCAGTGGTAAATGTGTGCCACTACATGGTACAGTAGCCGCAGGATCTTACGCACTATCGATTCGAACGAACTGGGAAAATCGTTTGCTTGAATGGAGAAAAAAGAAAATATAAGATTTTTTATTTTCACATAAATAACAACGAGTGCGACAAGATGCATCCGTAAAATTTTAAATCTGCGGGTCGATCCAACGATATAATAATGACGATAAATATAATCGACATGTCGCAATTAATAGGTAAATTAAAATCTCTTCCAATTACGGATATTGATAATTTAAGGCAATTAATCACTAATTAAAATCTCTTCTAATTACGAATATTGACAATTTAATGCAAATAAATCGCTGAAATAATTTTTATCTTTTACTATCGATTCGAACGAGCTGGGAAAATTGTTTGTTTGAATGGAGAAAAAAGAAAATATACGATTTTTTTATTTTAACATAAATAACAACGAGTGCGACAAGATGCATCCGTAAAATTGAAAATCTGCGAGTCGATCCAATGATACAATAATCACGATAAATATAATCGACATGTCGCAATTAATAGGTAAATTAAAATCCCTTCTATTACGGATATTGATAATTTAAGGCAATTAATGACTAATTAAAATCTCTTCTAATCGCGAATATTGAGAATTGAATGCAAATAAATCGTTGAAATAATTTTAATCTTTTACCGACGATATTATTGGTACTCACCATATTTTGTAGGAAATATAGTTTCGTCACTGACCGTGCGCTGTATAAATGTCATGACGTAGTCTATGTACTGTGGCGCAGCCACTCTCGTTTTCTTTCCCTTCTCATCGAACCACAAATATGTTCTGAAACAAAACGTTGGAACGATCATAACGCATTCACGTAAAAACTATTTCTCCGCATGTTCTCCATCGAATTAAGTGTAACAACATAACACACAGTATAGTAAGTATACCATATATTTAATAATAAGGTACAAGACCACTGGGGCCTCTCGTGGACACTCAACGACACTCCCGCCCACTCATAATTCGAGTGTCTTTGAGTGTTGTGGAGTGTCACGAGCACCTATATGGGGTGTCCGTCAGAGTGTGTATGAGGGGCTCTCACATTTGACTTTTATATGTGAAAATCTAATTTCTCGACTGGAAGTGACGTCATATCGGAAATACGTCACTGCCGGGTCGAAAAATGAGATTTTCAAGCTAGAAGTGACGTATTTCCGAATATTTTCCGGATATCTAAATTTCCGGCTTCTAAATTCCATAATCGATAGCGAGGGCGCTCCAGAGCTACAAGTAATGAGCGTGCTAGTAATATGCTAAACTACAGCATAGCATAATGTAGCATGGCATGGTGTAGCATGGCTATGCTATATTACGTTCGTAGTACAGCGTAATGAGCGGTTCGATCGATTTTCGTGAAATTTTAACGGGATCATCGGGTGATCATATTCCATCTATGTACGAATTTTTAGCCCGATAGCTAAAAAATCGTGAGCGCTGGAGTGCGAACCGACATTTTTGAAGAAATTAAAAATGGCGTACAAAACAAACAACTGAACATTTCTGGATGGAATTTTGCAGAAACATTGACTATTGATCACACATACTGTGCGTAAAATTTCAGCTTGATCGGTCGAGGCATTCTCGAGTTATGGCAATTTGAATTTGCGTCTGATTCACACACACATGCACACATCACATATACATATGCATGTATATTTCACATATACGTCCAGACATTTTTTCTAAACGTGATTTTTGGCGTTTTGGAACATTCTGAACATATTTTGTCATAAAAATCTCGGTTCTTTTTTTTGTTGACCAGAACAAAATTTCCTCTATGATGAAGCAATGTCATACAGTATATTAGCATAACATACCATATATTAGCATAGCATAACATAGTACGGTAGAGTATTCTAAAAAAATGTATGACACATATCGTTTTAGAATTTCATAGAAACTTCAATGGCATAATTTTTTTTTTTTTTTTTCATGCCTATCTACTCCAAAATATCTACACCAAAGCTGGAGGGTCGAGTAGCAATTTTTGTTTTGCTTTTCTCGTTTGCTGCACAGAAAAAAGTATCAATTTGCTTGCGGGCTGCCAACAAACAAAAAATGTTGTTTCAATTCTCCTTTCAATTCGTTTAATTTTACACCGGATTGAAACGATAACATACCACCTAGCCAGTTTCGCCGTCATTGTTTCAATATCGTATGGAATTCTAAGAATTACAAATAGAATTGAAACAAACATTTTTTTCTTTGGCCGCCCGCAAGCGAATTTTTTTTCAGTGTGCACATCCAACGTATTTACACGACTGTTTTAAGAAATCCGCAGGATACGCTTAAGCCATAAATAAATTACCTTAAGCCAGGACCCGTCATATCCGGACATCCCGTCGAGGTACAAAACTCGGATATAGTGCCGTAAAAGAGGTTTATGTGGTCGAACAGTGCGAGGGTATGGGATGCGAGCCACTCGTTGTAGTCGAGGCCGGGAGGAAGGTCCACGAGCATTCTCAGGTCCAGCTCCGGCAGCTGTCGCTCGAGAGCCGCTTCCTCCAGATACAATTTCGGGTCTTCCGTCGTTCCAGCATCCTTCTCCTTTCGTCGGGCTTTTCTGCAAGGTACAAGAAAAAAAAATCGAGAGGTTCGACCGGTTAGCGAGATTATCCATGTACGAAGAGATATTGCGCGAGAGCGTCATTCCCAACAAGCCCTACTTCTCGTTCGTCCACCATCTACGACCCTTTTGTGTGTGTGTGTGTGTGCTGCTGTGTGCGTCTATTTTTGTCGGGGATGCTGGCAACACCGGGCACGTTATTCGTTCATATATCGGCGAGAAAACAACGAGCGAGAGAAATTAAAAAAAACCACCACGAACAAGGTGGTAACTATAATCTACTGGCAACTAATCCACCACCCTACAAGCCTGGTTACTACTAACAACAACGACCATCCTCCAAAAGCCACCTCTAAGTAACTCTAGTTCGAGCGTGAGAAGCCAACAGCGGATAAGAAGCAACGAAGAGGGTCAACGTTTTATCGAATCTCCCAATAATTAGTAGTTAAAAAAATATATACATGTATATGTATGTATATCAAACTGCAGATCTGGATTGTACGTTGAAAACTGAACAACTTTTTTCTTTGCGAAAACTTCGTCCGGTCATTGGTTTTTAAGATAGAAGAGGTCAAAGTTTTCCGCCTAAGAGGGCGCTCGGGCGATCGCGCGCGCCACCTAGCGAGCGATCTCATTGGCGGAGAACTTAAACCGATCGTATCTCGGAAACTATGCGTCGTAGGAAAATTTTTCAAAGGAAAAGTTTGCTCGGATTTCGACTCCGAGTGCTATGCGTCGATTAATTTTTTTTTTTTTTACACCCTATTGTTACAATCTATACACATTGTGTGTAGAATTGTCGTTATGTATGTAAGGCTCCAAAATATTTACAGCTCCGTAGCGAACGTACAGAGTCAATGCTATGCGATTGAACTTGTATTGCAGACTCGAGTTAAGGAGGTTGGAGCGAGTGGTGTTCATTTTGCCTAAATTTGAGAAATTCGGGCAAGAATTGCAAACACTTCCCAATATTATAATAATCTGGAAAAGGCTTACTTATTATAGGCATTGAAAAGACTAATTTTACATAATAATAATTTCAAAATGTTATTAACAAATTGTTGAAAAAAAAATTGTTCATCAAAATATGTG
>JAPYZD010006232.1:0-13229 GCA_030522725.1 Ichneumoninae sp. B BG-2022a | reverse complement strand
ACAATCTGAAACGGATCGTCTCAGCGATCAAAATGTTCCGCAAAAATGTACCTTTCAACTCCTTGTGCTTGTTTGCATTAATATTTTGTATTGTGTTGCTTAAAATCACTTCTGCCCTCGCGAATCACATTAGGTTTCGGCGAATTGGTAATTTTGAAAACTCAGCTATGAGGTGATTGCATGGCCATAAGGTGATGTCTATAATGTTGCTCACTTCATATCCGATGCGTCCGATCATGCGCAGCGTTGGGCGGCCGCTTGTTACAATTGACCCGTGTTACTTTTGTCCCCGGTCTCCCCTACCTACACCGGCTGGAGAAGGACCGACATGACGTGTTGGTATACGACAGCCAATGTGGAGCCAGCGATGTGCCGTTTTTCCAATTACGGCAAAATCTCACCTGGGAACAAACATCTTCTCCTCCGTACCCCCTCAACGAGATGGCTACTTGGTGAAACGTCAACGAGCGAACTTTAACCGTAAACGCTTCGGTAATCGAGGGATGGGCTGAAAGGGCGAACTACCCAACTTGCTCGGTTCGCGATCCCGGCTGCACCCTGAAGCTCGTCTCTGGGCTCCGTCGACGCTGCATCGGCAATCGCTTTGATGTGCCACGACGGTATTATGAAACCCGGTAACCTCCCGCTACGCTCTATTGTGCTCTGTACGTTCAGCTCTTGCGTTTTCCCCTCGACCTTCTGTACCTTTTGTCTTGATGCTGTCTTCCTCGTCGTCTCATTTCCAACGACGATACTTTATTGTGCGCTGTACTACATATAATAAAGTCGAGGAGAAACATCGATTTGCGGAAAAATCACGATGATTCCTTTCATGAACTCTTTAAAGTCTCTTTCAAACATCGCGACTGTTTAGTTGGTCATTGAACCAACAACCAACCTACACTCACCTTTCCCAGGAAGAGCCTTTGATTAAGTGCTGACAGGGATGCCGAAGCGCCCATGTGGTCAGCGAACTCGACGAAGGCGTAATGATCATTTCCTCCCTGAAACACATACACCCGGTTGAAAATATTATGAAATAATAGTCGAATATATTATAAGTGAACTCTGCAAGAACGATGGAAAGGAGTTCGAGTTACGCAAAATCGTCTTCCGGTTGATAAATTTTTTTTCAGCCCGTCGATGTTTCGCTCGACGAGTTTGAATTCGGGATACGCGTTGAATTTAAAGCAATTCGGAAACACAATATCGTGGGCTGTAATTAAAAATTCGTGCGCGCCCGATCGAATTCTGTCAACAACCAAAAATTTACCAAATTGCAAATAAATATGCGATGAGAGTAAACCGCGGTTGCAACGCAGCATGGGAGACTTTGTTGATGTTCCCAGCGGGTAAGGCCATTCACCGTACCGTTAACATTTCACGTATCAGCGGGCGGGAAACTTTTGCTACCGGAGGAAAACAGTGCTAGCCTAGCGAATAACGTTGAATCGCGAAATTTCAATGGCCCGGTTGGTCGGATAGTGAAACGGAGGTGAGTCCGCGGGGTGGGCAAAGGCACTCGCTCTCTGTGTGACCTGTCGCTTACCAGTTGCAAAATATGTTATAATGAAAAAAAAGACCGCCCAGCTGCTCGCGCTTAGTGCACGTAAGCTAATTGCAAGCAGCTACGGAAGGGCACTAATTACTTATTGTAACTTTTAATAGCAATTAGCGTGGGCGTTAATTGCGCCCGGTAATTGGTAGCATCCCCTCACTCTCGCGCCTTTTTCTCCGCGGCTTCTCCCCCACCCCCTTCCGACGGGTTTCACCCCCTTGTACCGAGGAAATAACACGGCGATGTGGCTCCAGTTCGCGGACAGACCACAACAGCGAATTGTTATTATTATTATTTTTTTTTCATATAACCTATCGAAACCTATTGAACATCGACGGTTCCATGAAATTCCGTTTCTACGGTTCTCGGTAGTTCGTCTTTTTCGACAATAATGACAAAAACAGCTCCCGGGAGAAGCGCTGGCAGGAGAGACGAAGAGGCAAAAGAATGATAAGAAGAAGAGGGACGAGGGAAGAGAGAATCCTAATGGAACGTAATGACCCGAAATGAATTTGCCGGTACACAGAGCGGCAGGGGGGAGGGAGAGGACTCGCCTCTCGCGAAATATCCCTTCGGTGAGCAAATAAAATTAATTAGATTTACCGAAGCGTAGAGAGTATTAGCGAAAGGTCGCAGAACTTTTTTCCCCACCCCATTCGGTTTGCAACGCTTCGGCGCCGTTCTCGTCAGCTCGATTGCTCCAGCCATGCGTGTGTGTCAAAAAAAAGTCCTAAATAAAAAAAGGAGACGAGCAAACGCGTTGCTCGTTTCGGGCCTTCGGTATTCTCGCGCCGAACGTAGCAGCCCCTTCAACTTCTTGACAAAGATTCATATTTGATCGTTAAATTTATAAAGCCCCCTCCTCCCTCCCCTTCCGCTGCTACCGAGAGAAAATTACAGGGCGTAAAGTTGCGCGGGCTTTTATCGAGCACAGCGATGGCGTGGAATCGCCGCGTTTCACCGGCCGGATTGTACGGTGAATTTTTAATGAAATCTATTTAACAGCAAGTCCCCGCGTACCCCTTCATTTCGCACGGTTCTCCATCGTTCGCTTCGACGATGGTATTTAAAAAAATCTTTTTATTTTTTGTTTTTTCTTTTTTTTTTAACGTGTGGACCATCCTGTCGCCGCTGCCCGCGGTTATTATTTACGAGCGTCGACGCATTATCCCGAAAATATGTGATACCGCGCGCGCGCCACGGCGACCGGCCGAGAGGGTCGAGAGGGGTTGGTCCCGCTGCCGGCGGTCCAGAGCGGGGTCGGCGAAGTGGGCCGAGAGAGCACGCCGTTCGTTCACGCCGGCCATTAATCTCGTCCGAACGAAAATTGGTTTGCATTTGGAAATCGGTCGCGCGAAACCTGGCCCCGCGAAATGCGTGTTACGGGTGTGTCAGTGCGAACCAAACGAACCAAACCGAACGACAGACAGAGAAGGCAAGCGTCAGAGAGAATTGGTACGCGGTACGCTCGAATCGCAACTTTCGAAATAGAGATACGTCCTGTCGGCTCTGTCTCTCCATGCGCGCTCTCTCTCTGGACTGCGTGAAACCCGATGTATAGAACATTGGATGCACTTACGGGTGTATAGCACTTAGGCGAGATCTATCATGCATGCACGAGGCGAACTGAGCACAAACGTGGTAGAGATCGGGTGAGTACATACTACTGTGCACACTCATGGTTTACTTGCGGTCCTCTGTGTCTGATCCTCCGGCCTACTCTATCCGTCACGAAATAGCCGCAGGGGGAGAGCGGGGCGAAACGGAACACCGGGGGGCGAAACGGACCATTGCCCATCTTCCACGGGACATCGAAAGAACACGTCCCGTCTCGGATGGTGGAGCCGTTCTGGCCCGTTTCCCTTGAGTCTACATTAGATCATCACACTGAGAAAAAATGACATAGTAAAAGCGACAATACCGACTTTTTACCATGAAAAATAGTTCCCATGGGGAACGTCTATATTTTATAGTTACGACTATGACAAAAAATCATCATTGCAATCACAATTATGATTTGACCAATTGAATATGCAATATCAGAAACAATCTGTGCAGACGTTCCCCCTGGGAACTATCCGATATAGTGAGAAATACTATCCTTTTTCTCAGTGCATGCAGCTGTTTCGGCATGAAGAAAATAGGAGGATCGTCGTTCCGGAAGGGAACTCCCTCGCCAAGGTATAGGAGAGGTTCCCAGATTCGTACTTATCACCGTACGAATCTGAAACCATTCTTACAGTTGTTTTCTCATGTTAGGTCAATTCTGTTCCCGTGTACTGTATTGTCTGATCCGCATCCGAGGAACCAAATAAATAGCCGAAGGACATACGTCATCGGCCTGTGGGGAAGTGGTGATCCCGTGAGGCAATCGGTAACGGCAAATAGTAGCGGAAAGGACTCGAGGCCTCGCAGGATGGGCCGTTACCGCGTGGGTTTCACGGCCTCGCGGTCACGATCGTCAGAGGAGGAAGGATCGATTTCGAGATTTACGAGAGGGGTTTAGGTTTGATCGAGCGGGATGAAAACAGGCAGAGTCGGAGGGGTTGGTGTATCGTGGCCGTACACCTATCGCCCGGTAAACAAACGCCTCGACCGAGCGGAGCAATATCGACAGATATTGACGGAGTGCAAGGCGATGCGGATGTTATGCCTCACTCTCTTGTTCGGGGGTGGGGGGGGGGGGGCGGGGGGGGGGGGGGGGGGGGGGGGGGGGGGGGGGGGGGGGGGGGGGGGGGGGGGGGGGGGGGGGGGGTGGGGGGTGGCGGTGAGCGGGAGAAAGCGAGAGGGATGAGAGAGGCGAGCGCATTAGCGTCGGTGTTTGTATTTGGACAGTGGGAAGCGCTGGACATTGTAATTAGGCAGAACACATCGCGCCCCTGGGACGAGGACATCGGGGGGTGGTGGAAGTTGGAACTGGCCACCGGCTACTGCTTCACCGGTGCTGATGCTGCTGCTGCTGCTGCTGGTGTTCGGAGAGTTTCCAGCAGCCTGCAGCGGCAGAAGCTCCTGCACGCAGTATTAGTCCCACCAGGAACAACGGTACCAGCATCAGCGTTAACGTTGGTATTAGTAATGGTGCCGCGATGATTCGTCGGCAGTTGGTTCAGTGGTGGATGTAACAAGCCCGCCCGTTACACAACCCCCCCGTCCACGTATATACACGAATGGCGAATGGATAGAGGACAACGAGGCTCGCACGACTCCCGTGGGTTGCGCCGGTGATTCCGCTCTTCGTCGGCAGAGAGATAAAGCGACGGAGAGATAGAACGCGAGCGAGAGGATCACTCTATGGTGCGGCTCGTGGTCCACCGGCGTCCCCGACTCTCTCCTCTTCGCGTCCGACTCTCTCCCTCATTCCCCGTCGACCAGAAGGGACGAAATCCCCGGTGCCGCACGCACAGAGGCCACACCGCGCCCAATATGCCTCCGGTGCTCACATACTTCATTTGGGCTGATTATGCCCGGTACCGAGCCCACTGCTCGGTGGCCCACGCCGCCCAGCCTCCTCGCACAGGATATCGCACCGAGTGGCCGATCCCGAGAGCGACGAGTTACCGTGGGTATGGTTGTACTTCCACCACTACTAAAACACCGGTACACCGGATCGTCCGGCAACCGTTCCGGGGAGCCCCGGACGCGCCGCGGAAAGTGCTCGGGGACCGACGTCGAGTTAAATCACCCCGTAATGGATCGACCGGCTAATCTCTGATAGACTGCATCCCATCCCATCGTTCTGGAAACTCTCTCAACCCCTCTCCTATCATCTCCCTCCCTCTCACGCATCACGCTACCACCAGAAATCGACAAACCTGCATGATCCCTCTGAATACGGTGAGTACGTTCCACATTAGACGTCAGCGGAAATCTACTGTTCGAGAAACCTTGCTCGGCGATCTGGTCCATCTCCATTTCCTTCGGCTCAGCTGCCTGCGCATCCGTTTCACCGACGCTGACTATCTTGGTGAAGCTCGAAGTATACCGTTTCCATGCAAATTGCCGCTGCCGTGTACCGCACACAGATACAATGTACCTCGATCCGGCGTGTAATCGGAACAGCATTAACCGATGACGGATGGATCATGCGCTATCGGAGGCAACCCGGAAATGCGGAGATCACCGTCGGGTCGAAGTACCAAAAAAATTTCCAGCCGAACAACACCGGGTTTAATCACGATAATTAATATTGATATTACAAGTACACGCATATCAGACACTGCTGTGTATCGGTTGCGGTCGTCCGAATTTACTAAATAGCGTAATGCTCGGAGGGTATTTACCGACCGTGGCGTTTGTTATACCCAGACAGTTATATACGGAGATAGAGAGTACATGGATAGAGGGATAGAGAATCCTCCTCTCATATAATATCGTTCGGTCTCTAACAATTTGAATAATATATTAATAGCGCACACCGCATGCACATCGGTTAACGATCGAAATACCGATTTGGCCGGGGCGAATAGAGCAATGCTCACGATGGGGTCGTAAATTTATCCCCGTAACGTATTAATTCGATACGCAGCTGCACTCCGTGCTGTATATACATGTCTGCGAATATATATAGTTTGTACATAGCCCGGGGGGTAGTTTGTGAATTTTTTATTTCCGGAAATTCGTGCGACCCTTTTGCCCGCGTCTGTGCCTCTGTACTGCAGACGGCATATAGCGCGTTAGTGTATTTAGCAAGGGAGAAAGCCCATGACGTCAACGTTCAACTTCCGGGGATGCCAGAGGGGAAAATTTATAAACTGGCAACAGGAGTATAACCAGACGTCTCTGGCAACGACGGGGGATATGATTATCGAGCAATCAAAGTGGCTTCGACCGGGAGCAAGAGAGACACCGGGTATCGCTACAAGTAGATGGATACCCCGGGGTACAGAAGAGTACGCACTCGATTTCGCCGTCCGTGTTTGGCAACGCGAAGCGAAACGAAAGAACCCACCGCGGGATCCAAGACGAACGAGGGCGCTGAATCACGCGATGTCGATTGTCGGAGGAGCCGAGGAGCCCGCTACAAGCCGGATGGAAGAGGAGTAACGCGGAGCGAACCAACGAGACGTTTCGCGTGTTTCGGGTGCCAAAGTTCGACGTTTGTTGGTTTGCTTCCTTTTTTTTTTTGTATTTTTCCTTTTCTGGTCCGGTTACCCTGCCCTCTCTGGCCTTGCTTCTTCTCGCGCTGTTTGTACCGACGGGGTTTTACGCGCATGGCGTTTTCCGTGCGTCGATGAGGGAGGAGGATCTCGAGATTCTCTGACGCGAGTTGCGAGCCGATCGCGTGCCAGAGAGTCGTAAAGCTACGGGTGCTCGTCGCGGGTCCGGAGAAAGGGGTTGAGAGCAGGGAGAGGAGACCGACGGAGTTGCCTATTTGCCCGAATAAAAATCCGTCGAAAAATCAATTAGTTCGGGGAAGCCCCGGTACGATGATGTGCCGGAAGCGGCTCTCAGGGAACGGCCGGCGAGATAGGCAGGGGATTTCCTTGCTTCCTCACGGCGTTGGAGGAGCAAACGCGCGGCTGCCGAGGGAGCCGACTTTCCAGGCTTGAACTGGACTGGGAATAGTGACTTGCGAAGTTTCCGCACCGGCTGGGTCGAACGGTCTCGGGGCCCAAGTTATGCTCGACCGTGAGGAAGGAAGGTCCCCCGTGACGAGAAACCCGAGAATGGTCCTTTCGTCCTTTCGCTCGCCATCCTGGCAGCTCCGAGAGCTACTGCCAGGACCAGCAGCATCCACGTCTCCGGGACGGACCGATCTCACCGGACGATCTTTATTGCCGAAAATCCATTATTTTCCCCATTAGATCGCAGATCCTTTACATCCACGCGCTCGGAAATCTCATCCGGGGCATTTTCGTTTAGCAGTTTTTCCTACGATTTCGCGTCCTTTATGACTTCTGGCTCTCCGTCCCTCATTCACCACCGCTCGCTGGACCTTCCCGACGTTCTTTCACCGGCTCCCACCCAATCTTATTCTCTATCGGTCAATCTTGATTTTTGTCGTATTTCACCCGAGGGTTTGGCAAGTAGACGGTCGTATATGTGTCCCGAACGTATGTAAGATTACGTGACTTATGCCAATTTCGATGTGACTGTGACAGTGACGATTGCACTGAAAGAAAAGAATTGCTCTGGTGCGCAGTGCAACTAAAAGCAAACAGCGAAGGGAGAATAGCCAATCAGAGATAAGAATATTTGTTTCCTTGTATCTCGTCGATCTACACGTGTTCGAGAAAAATGTGATTCACTACTGGGTATTCGCGTGCTCTCTTTCTGGGTTTTCAGGTAGACCGATCGGAACTGATCGATCGTTTGTTAATTAATCCCCTACCGGGAATAGATAAGATAATGTCTCGCCGTGAATTCTTTAACGCCCGTCGAAATGAATATATCGCCGTCGGTCGCAGCGGGTATGTACGCACCGAATGCTTTTTGTTTCTCAATATCCGAATCCCGATCTGGCGGAACAGATCGGGGCCGGAGGGCTGTTGGAGGAGGACACGGCATCGGTGTTCAGCCAATCGCATAAATCCGGCCCGACGTGCCGGGCGATAAAGTAAATCTTCTCGCGTCCGTCGATTCGTATCGCTGGCCACGATCCGAATATGCGCGATACACAATGGCCGATACTATATACAGCCGCGAGGCGATATACCGATCCGGGGGAGGGCGGAGGGCGGCAATGGGCAACCGGGCACTGTTTCCGCACTTCCGCAGAAACGTGTTAGATACTTCGATACCGTATATCTCTCCTCCCTCCGACAATCTCCGCGACGATAATGAATCTCTCCGTTCCAGAAACACCGTATACACACAGCCCGCGTAAGAGCCATAAAACCGTCTTCGTCGTTTATCATGGAAAACATTTTTCCGGGAAGATCGGCGGACACGGATCAGAAGGCGTCGCAATATCGGAGGAGGCTGTAAATATTTTTAAAAAAAGAAAACACGGATAAATGTAGGAAAAATACATATAGGGGAGAGCGGGGCAAAATGGCACAGCGGGGCAAGACGGGATAATGAGACAAAACGCAATTTTCCAATAATCTTTGGATGGTGGTACGTGGGGCAAAACGGGTTCGAAAATACGGATGTATAACTGGGACCAAACGGATCATCCAAAAGTTATTGGAAAATTGAGTTTTGCCCTCGCTATCCCGTTTTGCCCCGCTGTGCCATTTTGCCCCGCTCTCCCCTAGTGCCTTGACAAATAAAAATGGGAAGGTTCGTCGCTTCCAGGCGCCAAAATCGACACCACTGACTATCACGCACCCGCGATGGAAGTTAATAAATAAATATATAGATAGTTTTTTCACGGAGGATTCGGTATATCCGGACGACAATGTATCGTCGAAGGGGGGGGGGGGACGTAAAATATTATGAAAATATATAATGTTTGATGGTGGTTAAGCCATGGCCTACCACGGTAGCGATGCGAAAGCATTTATAGTGCAGCTAGAGCCGACCCGCAGGTATTGCCCGAGCGAGGGAGTCTTTATGGCCTTCTTTTTACAACGCCGAGTTATACCGGCCCGGTGGTACACACACTGGCCACGTACACAGAGACACCAGGGCATAAAAAAAATATATCGTACAATGCATGCAGAATACATTTTTATAAATATTTAGTAATATTAATTGTATTTATTGATGTTTTGCATGGGATGGACATTCATACATTTGAGAGATTATTTACAGTATATATTTATATTTATATTTCCAAAGGGCCATCGAGCTAAGTCCTTCAGCCCCGTAAATATTTATGTTATTCAAATGAATATTTATTTTCATGAATTAAATATTTACCCAGGTGCGATTTAATCGTCGGTCCGGCAGGCAGTGTGGAATCAACAACGTCCCGTATTTTCAGTTACACCCGAATCCCACCTGGGTATTTACGGGGCCGTAAAATAAAGACTTTATCCGGATGCAAAAAGTCTGCTGCTTTGCATGAGGTGTCAATGATCGCGAAGATCCACACCCGATTGTATTCCCGGTAGCGACGAGAGGAGAGGCTCTGCTCGCAGAGTACAATCGAGGTTCGAAGCCTCCGTCACGGCAAATCCTCTGCTCCTCCGAGCGGTGACACTCAGGCGCATCAGCCTCGGTATTAAGCTGAGCCAAAGTGATTTTCCTCGTTTCCAGGAATACTCGAGTTTCCTCCCGATCGATCCCTCTCGATCCGCGTGCGAGTTTGCTGCTCCGCGTGGTGCTCCCTCGTCCGTGCTCGAGCGCCGGTTTCTCCTCCGTACCGGGGGGTGTGCGTACTCGGCGACACAGTCGGCCAGTAGTGGTGGCGCCGTGGATAAGGGTGTACACCGGCCACGGGGACAAATAGGCAGAACGACGTCCGAGAACGCTCTCGCTGGTCCACCGAGCGTCCAGCGGAGCTGCGAAGTGGATAGCCGTGCTTCTCCTTCTCCCACCCCCCGGCAGGATTTCTGCTCGCAGCGTGAATACGCTCCGTTCCGACGAAAGGGGTTGGCTACCGGCTGTGTACGAAATAAGGGCAGCCCACGGTAAAGTATAGGTGGCACAGAGGGATTTCGGTGCTTCCGGCGCTGGTCTCGTTGTGCAATCTGTATAGGTTTCGCCGGATATACATATATATATGTATACACTATATACGCACACGTATATCGTACGTCTAGCTTTGGTCGCTCGGTGCACATAATATAGCCTCGACGTTGTCGCCGCTTCTGCCGGTCGGTAACCGACAGGAAATCCAACGTGGAACCGGTGCGTTGCACACGATATACGCGATAGGAACCGCGCTCGTGGGAGATATATATTTTTGCAGCTAGGAGGGCCAGCCAACGCCTCCAATTGCCTCGCCTCTTCCGTGTCGGTGTCCACTGCGATTCATTACCTCTCTATTCATCGACGTTACGGACGTTGGCACCCCCGGTCGCACCGCCGACGAGCCGTACCAAAAGCGTTTCTCTACTCTCCGACCCCCCAGCCCCCTCGGCCAACCCCCGCGTGACTGTAGTGCGCCCGCACAACCGGACGGTCAGCCGTCTCATATACATCGTGGCTTTTCAACACGTCCAGTCTGCGCTCGGTATACCCGTCGCCGTCGTGGACATCCGACGCGGGGAGTCGGGGGGTGCGAAATCTGCGAAGAGTCCGAAGCGTCCGCTCCTAACGAGCCCCCGCATTGATGAACAATGACTCCTCGGTCATTTTTCATCGGTGAAAAGATTTCTGACTCTTATGCTCCGGGAAGATGGTACGGAAGCCGCATTCTATTAACCATTTATTGCGTTATTGTGAGGAACGCGAATGGCCCGTCGGACTGCTGCAGCCAACCTCCCCTACATTTGCTTGTTTCAAGAATTTTTCTTTTCTCTTTACTCTTCCTCTGGGCGAAGTTACGACGGCGTTTATTAACGTTTAAATTTCACGCGTAAAAAAATTACCCCTCGTTCCAGTGGCTAATGGCATTACTCGCGTATGTTTTGCTAAGAGGATGAAGATGGATTATCTTTAATTTTTTTTTCTTTTTTTTTTTTTGTTCTTCCTCGGTCGAGCCGGAGAACACAGTGCCTCGCGCCAAACTCGTTTCGAATAGAGGGGGCTTGAGGAGCCGGGTACACGCGGTAATAATCCGCGCGGCGATTGTCGACGAGGGTTGAGAGAGAAAAGCAGTGAAGCGAGAGAGAAAAGCGGGTCGGGGCGAGCTTTCGAGAGAAGCCCAAACGAGAAAAGACCCCGGCGTGAGGTGACTGTGCCCAGTGTTTCGCGCAACTTTCTCCACCCCTTTTTCGTTCCTGCTTCCGCTCTCCGTTCCTTCCTCACTTCTCGCACGAAACGCGCTCCCGGGACGCGACGCACACACACACACACACACACACAATGGACAAATATTAAAAACTATAAATTCATTCATTTCGTCGTTCTCCTTTGGGGGCCGAACCCACCCTGCTCGCTCTCACCCCGACGCCTTTTCAGCCCCTTCCTTTATTTTCTTTTCTTCGGTCCTCGCCTCACAGCCGGTCGCCACTTCTAATGAAATTCCCACCGACTTTTCGTAGCCCGGGCTGCGCGAGCTTTCGCGCTTGTTCGCCCAACGAGAGTAGCCCATTTTCTCTCTCAGTTTTACGTCACGAAACCTCATTCGCGACGCGGGACCCACGAAACTTTTCAACTCGTTCTCGCTGCCGCTGCTCTGGCTGCCGTTGTTGTTCCGGCTATTCCTCTTCCCCATCGTTATCTTTTCTCGTTTGGAAAATCTTCGGGCATTATCGTCTCTTGTTAAACTCCCGACCTGCTTCGCCTGTCTTGCCGCGGCAATCTTTTCGCGCTCGTGTTACCCCAAGTGGAATGCGCGGATGCCAGAGGCGAGATTCGCGATCCGATGAATGAAGGAACGATAAAACGAAAGGTATTGCGCAAAACGGGGTCGTGTGTACGCGCGGCTGACGTATCGAGCGTGGACGGTGAAAGCTCGCGCCCGGTAAACTCCAACGATTATATATATATATATATATATATATATATATATATATATATATATATATATACGTGACTATAGGTGTATGGGAGGAACGACGTAATTTATATCGTCCACGAATTTATCGGCGCCGTTCGGTATTGCCGCTTTGACTGGGCGGTCGGAGGCTTCGCCCGCTTCGGGAAATAGAAAACGCCCGGCGGGAGTGGTTCAAAGGGGGTAAAAGTGTGTGCACCGCGGTGGCTGCCTGACTGCCGGTGGCCTCGGGTATATAGTACTTAAAATCTCATTTATATTGGCGCCCCTATCTGCGGAGGCATAAATTCAACGGATGCCTCGTACAGCTTATGAGGCCCGCGAAGGGGTGAGGCTGCCGCGGGAGATGACAGTATAGCTCTTTTCTCTCTCGGACGCATTCTCGCCGCGATTTTCCATCCGCCCTTAGTCTCGAACATCGCGAAACGCTCGATTGAGCTTTACGCAAAGTTTTACGCTGCACCGAAACCGATAATCAGCGTCATTTTTTTTTATTATTATAAAATACAGTAGAACCTCACCGACAGCGTTCGATGCGCGGTCGGTGTGTGGCTCCGGCGGTCTCCCGAGTCAAGCAGCTTTGCTTGCGTCCAGTAGATGGATGGGTGACCGCTTAGCCCCACACCGGCTTGCACATCGACTGTTGAGCGGTAGGCCAGTTTTTCTGAGTTCTTGATGTTAAAACATGAAGGAATCAGAAAAATATAGGGCCGTCTGTACCGACACGAGTTTTCCGCACTTTCCCGGTGTCCTCGGCAAATGCGGTACAGTGTAGCTAAGTCGGCTGCGGACGCACTGCAAGTTAGGTTAGCTTAGTGAAGTGCGGGTAGGGAGTGATAGGGGGGAAAGGGACGGGTTACCTAAAAACCCGAGGAGGGTATACTATGAAACATACAAAAAAAAATACAGTAGAACCTCGATTATCCGAACCAATTGGGACCGAAGCTCGTTCGGATTAACGAAAATTCGGATAACAGAACAGTCAAACTGTGTTAAGCGAAATAGCGTGATACATATCGAAAAAATTACAGTACCCACATATTTTAAATAACTACAAACCTTCATCACGAAATCCACAGCTTTCGTTTGGCGCAAGAGAGTTGTACGTCTTATTGCAGCTAATTTTTTTTAATGTCAGAGATCGTTAACTTACAAATATCATACGAGCCCGCTAACAAT
>JAPYZD010006229.1:0-17318 GCA_030522725.1 Ichneumoninae sp. B BG-2022a | reverse complement strand
TAAAAATAGTAAACATAAAATATAAAATAACATTTGATTCTAGACTACATAACAAACTAAACATACATTAACAGCCTATGGTTATCACGAGACTAGTCCACCCTACACTTCTCTTCTCTCTTAACCATAATCCGGTTTATTAATATTTAAGCACTCCGGAATATGTCGCCCTTTTAAATAAAAAGTACATAAACGGAAGCCTTGAATAAAAATTTCGAACATTAGAAAAAAAAAACAGAATTAAACATACTATAATTAGGCATTTTCATTGCATGATTATTTTTTTGTTTTAATAGACGTGGTCAGGGAAAATTTTTTATTGGTCAGTGAAAAGTCAGGGAAAAGTCAGGGAATTTTGTTCAAGGCAAAAAACGGCCACCATGTTCTCGATAGCAAAGCGCAAAAGTGCCTTCCTACGTTATCTGCACAGAAACAGAAAGCGGGATTTTACGTACATGCGTTTGGAAAAATATTTCACACCTTGCAAAGTAAAATTTTGTGCGATACTCTTAACTCCTGTGATTGCAGTACTCGCTTTTGGCTCGTGCTGCAAACTCACACTCTCCACGAAAAGTTTTTTCGCACTAGTATCGTATTGTAATATCGTATTTCGTCCCATGCGTGATAGAAATTTTGGAGCATGCTTCCATTTCAATGCTCAAACATTTTCTTTTATTAGGGATGTGTATTCGGGTATGTGTTGCCGCCCTAAAATCAATATATATTCTGGCCCTCCCCGGCGGCAATTTGTTCCCACGTGTAATCTGTACCTTCCGTTTGCTGGCACGATTTCTCGCACCGCACTCACTGCTTCCCCGTGGCTAGGTGATTTTACTGCGATGATGCTTGATGCGAGAAAGCGGTTCAGCAAGACCTTGTATGTGTGTATATATATATATATATATGTGTGTGTGTCTGTGTGTGTATATGACCGATTCTGCGACGGAAATGGGAGCGTTGGAGCCGGCTAGAGAGTTTTCGAAGACCTCAATGCAGCGCGCACTATAAGTGAAGAGTCATGCTCTTGCGTCCCTCCTCATCCGCCTCTTCCATTGCGCGCGTTCCGGAAACGTGCAGAATTTGCACGCAATCTTTTCTGAATATATACCCATACCGCAAGCGCATACGCGTATTTACGAAACTAGATCCACATGAGGGTGGAGAAATATTTTACTTTTTAATATCACGAATTACAAAAGAAACCGCGATTCATTTCCGGTTCTAACGATCCATTAAAGTATAATTGTTTCTTCCATGCCGAAACTTCACCGCGAAGGGGCAAAAATAATTTCCATCCAGAGAAAACATTAAACTCTTCCATGAAGTTTGTATTCAGTTTTTTATTTACCCAATAAAATTGAATGAATAAAGTCCTTTTTTCCTATAATGCCTATACCCATATATTTGAAATATGTCGAATTTAATATTCGTGATAGAGAAATAAATCGGGACACAAAATGAATAAAATAATGAAAAATGAAGTTGTCATAAATTTAATACAGAGTGTCGGAGATTTGAGCTCAGCGAGACAGGATTCTTTTATCGCGTGATTCCCGGTTATATCCATTCGGAATGTAAATGCGACGGTGGCGTGCAGGCAATAACCACAGCCCCTCTAGTCCTCCCTCGGCACTTTGCACATCATTCCCTCGATGTGATAACTATGTGCATACATAGGGAGGGATGAAGGCAGTCAGACGGGTTGTGGGAGGAGGTTGTACTTTGGCTCGGTTGCCTCGCCCTCTTTCCGAATCGGTATACCTGTCCAAGCGGCAGCACCTTGCTTGCTTGCCTATTGAAACATAGTGACTGACCCCCCTAGGGTTGCTGTACGACGTTGCTCACGAGACGACGTCGACGACCCTTTGTGACCGCTCCCTGTCCATCAACTAATTACAGCAAGCCATCTCGACCAATGCGATCCCCTGCAGACGATCGAAGGCGCATGGATGGCCGAACACACACACACCGCCATACGCGTTGCTGTTAGAGCTTCACCGCTCAGCAATTCCTCCTCATGGTGTTCTGTACGCTGTACGATGTCCCACGAGGTGTTGTACTCGGCGACGCGTCCCAATCGAACCTTCGCTCTCGTGTCAATATCGATTTAAACACCCTTCCCCCGAAAACTCCAAATATAGATGCAACATATAGTCATCGATATTAGGCTATATATAAGCAATATAGAATAATGTATGTTTGCAATATAGTCAAAATGCTGCACCACAAGGTTTTTAGAACAAATCGTCAGGACACTCGGAGATGCTGGGGTAAAATTGGATCTTGGGGGCCCAGTTGGCTGGTCAGTTCGTATCCTGACGGCGACAAATTCGATCGATGTGGAGTTATATACAGAAACGTGAATTATTATTTTTGTATGCTAAACCTATTTATAATGGGGTACGTGTCGTTACGCGCAACCATGGTTACAATTTCAACGTGTGGATGGAGAGTATAGATTGTCGGTATGGCGAGTGAAGGTACTTACCAATCTAACGCACATCCGTCACGTAGGGAACACGTTCAAATTGAAATATCTTGGAGAGTTATTTCAAACGGTGACTTTGTGTTATCGGTCGAAATTTCAGTGTCGTGCCGTTATATACATAGTTAGCTAGCGAGAATTTTACCGTTCCACGATATGGATTCGCGAGTGGAGGCACGCTCAGAATCGAAGTTGGGTTCAACGTGTTGAACTCTGCATGGACGGACCGTTGACACTGGCGAGCGTACGACAGGAATTCTTGTGGATGGAAACTGGAAAATCGATTCACCGAGTTTCCACTGAGAGAAATTCCGGAGTTCTATGGACGCGTGGGAAAAGGGCGGATTATTCGAATAGAAAATTTACGGCGAGTAGAAAATTTGCCGGTGTCGAGCGAGCCAAGCGACGCGAGCTGTTGCTAGCCGGACCAAAAATTCTCTGACTCGCCTTCGACCAATTTATATTCTTACGATCGAATCAATAGGGCAACAGGTGTGAATATAGCTCGGTTCATATTTCATTGGTTCACGAGCTTACCGGTGTGGGCCATATTCACCGCTATCATTTCTAAGGCTATTTACGAAAGGATCAGACGATTATTAACTTAATCGGGTTGATTTTCGTTGGCTGTCGCGCGTCAGTTCGATTGCACATTGCAATCAAGAAACTTCTATTTTAGAACCATGATCGGGTGACGCTCTCCGGAATTCGTGCACACGAATTAGGAGACATTCGGTAACATTTACAGAACAATTTGAAACGTTTTATTAATTTCAAAGTTTTTTGCTTTTAAAGATTCGTGATAAATTTCGTTTTTTTATGGGGGTAACTGGTTCGTACTATCGGATATTTCTCGCGTATATGTTGCTCCGATTTTGTGCAACGTGCCCACACAACGGAAGAGGTTACCACGTACGATTTCTATAGCCGAGCTCTCAAACCTCACTCGTGCGATTAATTCGCGAACCATCGAGCGGGAGAGGTTCCATGGGCTCTGTTCTACCGTCCCGAATGGACGCGCCGACCCCACTCAAATTCACTTTATTCGCCCTCGAAAAATCGAAGTACCGCGAGGTCGTGCCGGCACTACCGGGGCACAATTAATACCGGGAGCGCGAGTGGTGTAAATGAAGAATCCGGCTGCGTCTATCGAATATGCGCTAGCGGTATTTCTCCATTCGCAAAACGCTATAGCCAACAAACTGAGAGGGAAACGAGAATTTCACATATTACATAACCGCTCGATTGACTACCAATGTATGTTCATTAATTAGCAACAGAACGATTGATGTGTGAAGCGGCGGCCTCGTTGACGCATCGAAATTCGAAATCGCGTATCAACGATCGCGGACGCCTCTTCGAAAATTCATGATCAACTAATCCGATCGAAAGCCACGAAGTATGAGATGCACTGTATACTGGAATAAATGTATCGTTTGTTTGTGCACGATGGAAAATTTTCTCACGTAGGGTCGAAGTACTGATAATATTTAATATTTTATTCAATATTTATTTTTTTAATGCACTTGTGATAAGAAATGGAACGGAACTGCACTATTTTTAATTTTTTAACTCTCGGCAACAATGAAATTAAATGTTTATTGTAAATCAAGTTACAAGCAGTGGGGAATGAAAGGATAAAAGTTTTTGCCCATTATTCGATACTGTTCATTAGATTCCATGTATCCGCTCCGAAAATGAGAGGTACGGCTTTTCATTGTGTTTACGCCCGGAAGAGACGGAGTATCGGGTATCGACACAGGTTCGATGGGAAATATATATACATATATATACGTGCCTCAGAAGAGCCCCGTGAAAATCCCTTGCTGCTCTTGTCTGTTTCTTCCCTTCCTTCTTTACAGCTCGCGCGATATTCTTCAACCTCCGGTGTACAGCCCCGAGCTCTCTCTCACCCTCCCTTCCGTTCTCTTTCCGCCCACGTAAACGAAAACGGAAGGACAAATTTCCTCTATAAACTAGCAGGTAGCGTGTCGCGTCGAGATACATATAGCATGGTTACCTTACGTATATACACATATATACGCCTTCCGACATCGAATTTTCGTTGGTTGGAATTTTTGGGCGTTCCCACCCGTATATACTACGAACGAGAATTTTCCTCTGCACGGCACGTTATTACCGCAATATTGTTGTTTCAGGAGAATCAGGTATGGGAATACACAGGAGGGTAGGGTCGAGGTGTTAGAAAAGACGATGGAATTCTTACTCCCGAGCCAACGCCGTAGATCCAGCTTTCTGGATACTTTGACGAGGGAGACTTCAGAGACGAAAACAAAATAATTTTTTTTTGTAGTATGTCGTTAACGATCAAACTATGTGTTGAGACATAAGTGAATTCTCTATCGAGGTCATTCCCCTCCCCCGTATTTCTCTAACCTCGTATTATTCTGGAGCTTCTGCGCGAATGGACAATGCTATCTAATATTAGCTTCTGTCGCCAGAATCTAAATATAAATTCGGGTATGGCGAAGCTTCGCAGCTGAGACACGCACACATACACACAATCTTCTCTCTCTTCTCGCGGGAGAAACTCTTCGTACGAAATTGTGTAAACTCGAATCTCTCGCGCAGTTTCGGGCAGTTCCTCGGTGGCGAGCGGTTTGCCCGCGCGACCGCGCCTTTCGCGTCACTCGGATTTCGACCGGGTTCCGAGATTGCGCCCGATCGTTACTGTCCTCGCTCCTTACTGTATACATTATTTTCCTCACTCTTTTTTGAATTATTTGTTTTTATTGTTTTCTCTTCATCTACCTTCGAGCAAACAACTACTTTTCCTCTCGAGCCACTCTCGCTCAGAGTCCAATTTAAAGTTTATCGCCGCTACTGGCCGACCGAAATTCACCGGGGAATAGTGGTACTCGAAAAAAAAAAGAAAATCGCTGTCAAACATCGTCGAGGATTCGTGTTATGTGACACACAGAGGTGCAAAACATATTTTCATAAATTTTTATATACACGAACATGTGTATATATATATTCCGGTTGGCTGGCCGAAGAGCCGAGCCAGTGAATACAAAAAGTCGCAATCCTCCCCGAGACTCGTCCACGAATCTAAATCGAATCTCCGAATCGAGAGTTCAAATTGTGTTTCCGCGCGCTGCACGAAGCAACGTCAAGTACCTCGCGATATTGTGAGCTTCTGTAGGCGAGGTTCATTGGATTATCTCGCTCCACTCGAATACTCGCGAGCTCGTCCGATATATCTAGATTTTTTTTTAAGAGGGCCCTCCGCAAATAAATCACAATATAAATCCATAGTGAATTCACGAGCGTTGGGGCGAGTGGGCGAATACCCGACCGGTGGGTAAAAGCAGCCACTAAACCGGGATGGTTAAAATTCTCCACATACGATTTACTATTGACGAGTATTATCAAACGAATACAATTCGAATTTTATAGAGGCACCATTTTTTGTAATGTAATAAAAATTTCAGTTCGATACAACCTCGCGTCAACATCAACGTATCACATCAAGAGAGCTGTTGTTCGTACTAAAAAAAAATTAAAAATTAAATACTTGAAACGGAATAATATACTTTCGGTTCCACAACGTCCTCGGTACTGCGTGATGTGCATATTCTCGAAAGTCTCTCGACAGCTTTTCATTTTTTACCCGAGTACCAAGAATGCTAAATAAAATAAGAACTGTTTTAATGTCCATCGATGGTCCATGGCTCTCCGTACGCATACGTTTTATTCGTCACATCGAATAAATAAAGTAATTGAATTTCGATGGCGGGATGTCAATCGAATTTTGCCAAGGGCATAGAGTTCGATTGTCGAGCCCCGGCGATCTCCGTTTTTGGATTACATTTCACCTCGTGTGCCGACTTGTTTATATGTTGTTACAGTGCTTCCGAATATTAAATAGTTGGCTCGAGCCCCCCAAATTGACTCTGCGTCACGCAAACAACCCTCCTGTAATGGCTGCGTGCTGCAAAGATGCCTCGGTAGTGTAGTGATAGGGATATGAGCCAACCTCGAACAAACGTACATTCGAACTCTGCGTTTTGATTAGGGACGGTCAATAACTATGTAGCGACATAATTACAATTCACCCCGCAATCGCTACCCACACAAATTTAATATGTTGACTTGCTTTCGCTAACAGCGAACCGGAAACCGCCCGGAGTTGTACAGGTTTCACCGAATATTTTATATGAACCCCCCGAAAGCGCCATCGCCCCAGTCATTCGCTCTCTCCCATGATTACTTCGATTAACCTATCGAGTACCTGCACAAATATACCCGACGTGCATCCACGCTGTTCGATTATTGAACCCTCGGGTTCATTATCATCGCGGTTGGAAACCAAGCTAAATAGTAATAATTTAAGTGTTGTGTTTTTTATATCATATCAAACGATCTTTGTTTAAACATATCAGACGCTTGTGGTCTGATGACGAGTCTTCGTCACTCCGCACGGTTCAGATTGCATTTTTTTGTATGAACATTTTATGAAAGAATTCAGTAAAAAATTACAGAGAAATCTGAAAGAGTTATAATTTTTTTTTAATAGGACGGGTCTTTTTTCCACCGTGATCACGACCCATAGAGAATTTCATTGCACATCAATGCGTAACGCTGTTTTCGCCGGGTTAAGCTCGAAGCTCCCTTTGGCCCGGAGAATCGGCGTCGCGGCTTTGGTAACAACTTAACTCGACGCTCGAGTGGAAGCTAGCCCGATAGCGAAGTGGGATATGCGTGGCGTTCGCCCTCCGCGATCGGCTTTGAAAGCGGCCACTAACTTCCGTGTAAATCCCCCGCTGGGGGTTTCTGGAAATCGAGAACTCTCCGAGCTGTCGATCGCATCCCGTTCACTTCCTCCCGTTCTACTTCGCCCGCCCTGCAATTGCCCTTTCACCCCACTTGCGAACTGTCAAATGCTCAACTTGAGCCAAACGAATTCGCGCTCGAGTTGCAAGGAAAAGTTCTTTTTATCACTCAACATTGGGGGAGCTCGACGATCCCAGCAGAAAAAAACGGGTTTTATTTTTTCTATCGGTAAAAAATATTGTATTGAAAATGCCATGCTATTGTTTGCTTGGAACGGCGTCGCGAACAGGTTAAAAAAATACCGTCGTTCAAATATACAAAATCGGAAGTGAAATTCGATTCGATATTTTCTTCGAACAAAAATAGAAAATAGTATTGAAAAATATGGTACTACTATCTGTTATGTTCGAAACTAGGGAATTTTTTTTAACGATAACAACACAGTTACTAAACATCGTGTGGGAAATTTTATCGAAACCGACCGAGTAGACGTCGACTAGGTGTATCAATATACCTTATTTGTATAAAATAAACCAACTCAAATGAATTAAACAATTTCTACAGTTTTCGTTTCAGTGAAGTCCATGCACGAACACTTGAGTCGAAGACAATACGCCCAAGGAAGCTTATACGAAGTGCCAGAAATCCTGTACAGCTGAGCGCCGTACCGAAACTAACACCCGGCTTTGTAGTATCGCAATAATTTGTTTGAGAGACAAGAACGCTGAGCGTATGTGGACGATAGCTGGATCGTTCTAATGGGAAGGAAGGGTTATTCAAATAATTGCCGCGAGGGGTTCTCATACTGCGACGACGTTGGACGCTGAGATTTTGCAGGAGGTATTACAGCCGCGAACTTGATCCTTCGCTCGTAATACCATAGGAGATTCGCTATTTTAGCTGTGTATGTTTGGAGAGCTTATACAGCATTTGCGAAAGTGTAGGGTAGAGCGGGGCAAAATAGGACAACGGGGCAAAACGGGGTTTTTGGGCAAAATGTCATATTCCAATAATTTTTGGATGCCGAATTTCGCCCTATCGGATACATCAGGCTTTTCTGCCCAGTTTTGCCACCTTGTCCGATCCAAAAATGATTGGAAAATGACGTTTTGCCCAAAAACCCCGTTTCGCCCCGTTGCCCCATTTTGCCTCGCTCTCCCCTACCACCGGCATCCCACTTATGCCCGCGCGCACTGGGTCTTCGTTTCGCCAAGCTGGAAAGGACCTGGGAAGCACACGAGGTCCCGACGTCACACATTATAATACCACACTTACTTTTGAGAGCCTCGCAGCGAGATGAATGCATCGCGGATCGCTGCTGAAACTCTCTCGACCCCCCGGTCTCGCTCCGCAAAAGTTAGTTGACGTTCGTCGCACCCCCGGTGCATCCTGATCCTTCCAGAATGAATATCGCGAGAACAATGTAAGCCCTGCATTGTTGCTCGGTTACTCGACGATGACGATCGGGCGCGTACGCGGAACGATTTACCCACCCGGAAGCCCTGGTCGCTCTCTCAAATTTTTTACAGCTTTTTGACTGCAAGCCCGAGCGAGCGGATTACGCGGTGCTTCGCGCCGTTCCCTCGTATCCCCGCGAACTCGGGCGAGAAACCCGAACATGGGAACGAGAGAGCGAGCCCGACAGAGTGAAAAAGTCCGAATGTCAACGGGGTACCCTCGAATCAAAATCCGATGCTCAACGAACGAGATCCTCTTCGAAGTATACGAGAATAGTCGGATCACTCGTCTACTGATCCTCCACCGCACACTCGATCCCCATTTCTTTTCAAATTTTAATTCGCCCCTGCTTTTACGCGATACGGACACGGCTCGTTTTTTTCCTTTTTTTTTCCGTTCAGGATGTGTCGTGTATCGTTTTTCGATAAAGTTGTCGAGTTACATTTCCTTGATTTCGAACGGTAAAAAATTTTAACTTCCACGTCTCGAATAGGCATGTGGAATTTTCGTTTTATTTCTATCGCACTCGATGCTGAGATTGTTGGTAATAAAATCCGGTTTGAAATTTTACAAATGCAGTAATACGACAATGTGAAATCTTTCTTCTGATCCGAACTTAAAAAAAAATGGTCAGTCGAACGCTCCAAAGTTCGTGTACGGTTGCGAAATCGGTTTTCCTTCGTTACGTATTTTAACTCTACTCAACTCTTGCGCTTGCGTAATGTAAGTTTCTTGATAAACTTTGGACGTTTCGGAATTTTCCTCTCTCTCTCTCTCTGGATTGCTCGAGGAACGAAATGCAAGAGGAATATCCTACTTTGTTCACGAGTTCTTTCTCAGGGTATCGAGAGGACGACGAGAGTTGGAGAATTGTAATAAATGCTAAGAATTCATGCTGCTCGCTGGCTCTTTTGTTACATTTCCTTTCTCAATTGCAATCTCTTCTCTTTCTCTCGATCTACTCGGATAAAATCCCCGGTCGGGTTGAGTATTATGTGTTCTATGAGTCAAGACATCAAGAGCACCCGCTCGGCTGTTCCCCCTGAGCTATCCCAACGTAGTTGATTACGGTACCGCCGAAACGAACAAATGTTTATGCGATCCCGTGCAAACTAACGGTGTACTACGAGAATCGCTCTGTTATTTCACGGGGGGGTATCACAGCTTCAATGATACACGCTACTTCTCGGGGTGGCGATTGCGGGTGGTTGTTTTTCCAGGCCAAGGCTGACCGGCTTGTCGCTTTCACGCGCTGCCATTTCTATTTATCGCTTATTCACAGACGGCGAGAGATTTTCCCGTCGAATTGTTTTTGTTTTATTCCGTATTGACATTGCTCACAGACTCGTGTTCATACACGTCCATACTTTCATGCCTCGTCGAATTCACCGTGAAATCAATTTTTCGTCACTGTCACATCGGCGATAGTAATTATCGGATTGTGTATAGAAAACGACTACTTGCGGCGTTTCGGTAAAAACCACTGAATAGTGATCCACATCACGGAGCCTTGGAGTATTAAAGCACCGAATCTCGGAATAGTTTTACGTTCCCAGGCAGCATTTTTCCGTTAAAAAAAATAGTGAGCAACAAATTGGACTGATCTCGATTAAAAATTAAAAATAGCAGCTAAGTGTTAAAAGCTTGAGGTAAAAATAGAACATGTGAGAAATCTGACATTGTTCACAGACACTTCGGCATACACCGTCGATATTTCCATTTCTCCTCGAGTTCGTCGTGAAATCAATTTCTCGTCACACCCTATCATATATACGATATCAATTATCGGATCGTACATGGAAAAGACTACCAACAGCGTTTCGGTACAAACCACTGAATCGTGATCCACAATCACGGAGCTCTCATTACACAACCGCGAAGTCTGACATTCGATCGTTTTCGTTTTGCAGTCGTCGATGAGAGTTTCAAAGAGACACTGGCAGCTTCCGATCGATAGGCGAGTGTCTGCTTCCAGTTGTGTGAAACGTAGTTATACGATAATATTTTCAAATATAGATGAACTTGCAAAAAAAAAAAAAATTATAATAATAAAAAATGATAAAAATAAAAGGTGCAACAGAGTATCAGTATTTGCGCGTGTGCTTTCTGAAAATTCGGCGAAGCAGTTTGGACCATTGATTGGGAGTGTTTATCGTACGCTCGCACAATCGCACGCCGAATTTTATATTTATTTCCATAATCCGATACCGGCGACGAAGAATAAAAAAATAAATAACAGAATCAGACAAAAATTGAAAACGACCATACTGATTCGGCGTGAACGTGAAAAATAGAGGCGAGAAAAAAAAAGAAAACTGTGCAACAGAGAAACAGACATGACCGAACTGATTAAATCATTGATCGCCGTGTTTCTCGTGTTAACGAGTCATCGGGGTACGAGCTGCGACGCCCAGAATATTCATCGCGTCGATCCTCTGGGTAATTATCATCCGTCATGTAATACATTTATGCTTTGTCACATTGTACCCCATGCGTCACCTGAATGCAATCTATTTCAGCCGTAATCCAAGTAACGGAGAGCGGGGCAAAACGAACGGAGCAATTCTCGCTAATTGTTCATGGAACAAGAACTAACGAAGTATTTCAAATTGAGAACACACAGATTCGTTTTGCCGGTCTCTCCTGTTATCATTTTCGCTCTAACGCTTCCACCGCGCTCTTCTTCACGGTACAACCAAAATGAAGATTTCCCATACCTTACCCGCAGCCCTCCCATTGTGTAGTAAGCATTCACGCCGTTTCATTTCCGGTGAACGAATAAGTTCGAAGCATCTCTCAGAAGCGCTTTTCTCACTGAGGGAGGTCGAAGAGCTTCGTCGAAAACTTTGATTGTTTCCCTCGCACATACTTCCCGCAGAGGCATGTGCGTTCGCGGGCTATTGTTTACGCCAGTAACAATCGTTATTCGGCGAGAATGTCGCAGCCGCAAAGCGGTGAACGGCAAACAGTGTCGACAAGCAAGTATGCGGATCGAGAGAGGTTTGGGCGCCGCGATGTTCGGAGCGGAAGAAGAACGTCGTCTAGTCGCCGGCTGAGAGATTGATTCGAGTTCTCGAAGCTGAGAACGACGTTGAACTAGGCGAAGCGAGGAGTTTCCCGAAGCGAGACCGGATGCAAGAGACAACGGTCCCGCACAGCATCCACATAGTGGAAACGCTGCCAGTATCCTCCGATGGCGGAAACGCGGCGACCGATTATCCCGTACATAAATACTCTCCCGACCGCGTTGTTGCATGGAGTGTGTTCTGTGTAGGTGTGCGACCGGTAGCAGCTCATCGATCTGCAAGAGGGAAAATCGCAGCCATTCGAGTGAGAAGAAAGTACGAAGAGATCTCTCGGCTCGCGCATGTGAGTCTGGACCAAAACTCGCTCGTACGCTCGCCGTATCAATAACCGAGCGCGACCGCTCGAAAACCCGATGACAAATAGCGTTATCGCGCTCTGGGAGGAAGAGGGAGAGGTGCCACGACGCGGAATTCCGTAGACAATTCAAAACCAGTCGATTTCACCGTTATCAATAGTTCGCGCCGCACGACACGCCCGATACGCTCTTCTGTAATCGCACAAACGCCTATCGATTCTGACAAATATACGCGACGTTGGAGAAACGCATCGCACATTTTTTTTTTTTTTTTGCGAGTGGTTGACGATTTCACTCGTCGTTTGATAAGCTTTACTATCACCAGCCGCTCGCTTGGAGCGCTCCAGAATGATATCAATGAAATAGCGCTCCGGCTCGCCAGGAACGTGGTTACGCAACTCATGAACGATTATTGGGAATCGCTTGAATGGATTTGCATTTGGGAAGCGAGTACACTCGACAAACGGAAAATATGGTAGACTTTCGATGACAAAGGCTCGTTTAGAATGCACTGCTAGCCATGCGATCGAATGAATGCGGAGTTGCCAATGTTCGATGTTTGAAGTACCGTCGTCGGAGGAGAGAAGCTAATTCCGCTCTAGCACTAATTTCTCGTCGAGTTAATAATTTGGAGCAATGAAGTGGCTCCATAAGTGGTCAATTACGTTGCCAATAATTCCTGTGTTGAGTACATTTTTTTCGAACGGTATAACTTCGAGAAAGATTTTTAAGTCCTTCAACATTAATAACCCAGCTCGTCTTCTTTGAAATTGCCTGGAAGCGACGGTCTGGCCGTAATAATCCCCGTCGTTGAAATTGCATTCTCCATCGTCGACACACGGTGCCACAGAGCGTGTGGATAACCAGGTCGCAATAATTTCGAGGTGAAAGAAAAGTAATTTAAATTTTGCACGCCGCCGGCGACGATGCACATGGCAAAAAGCTGCAAAGAGATTGTTAGGGAAGAAGAAGTACGCGGAGGCGGAGATGTGCGTTGAGAAATATCCCGTAGGATCCGCTAACGCAAGCTTATCCTTCCGGGTGTCGTGCGGATTTCACAAGAAAATCCGAGTCTCTGACTGGTCACGTGTGCAAACACCTGACACACCGTATACATCAATCCTTTCACAGCCAAGCCTTTTCCATATAAAAAATAATCCTATTCGAACATTTAACGTTAGAGTATTTTTATTCCAGAGCATTTTAATTTTCCGTTTTTTTTAACGCGATATCTGTAATATTACGATTCAATTCGCCCCGCTAGTGCCTCCTTTCGTTAATCCTTTAATACCCAAGCCCATTGCCAGATGAAAAAAAAATCCTTTTCGTTACTTTAACATTAGAATATTTTTATTGCAATGCATTTTAATTTTACTTTTTTTTCCGGGTTATCTGCAATACATATATACGATTTAACTCGCCCCTAGAGTGCCTCGATCTCTCCCCTGTCACGATTAATTACTGCAGATTAGACATCTTAATATTGCTGGTACTCGCTACTTCCCTGCAACGATTACTCTACTCCCTCTTGTCTAAAGTTCTCGCCTCGCTTCTTCACTCCCGTCCACCGTTCATATTCCTCATTTACCTTCGCCCAATCTGACAACGAATTCCCGTGTGCCTGCTCCGAGAATTACTTGAGAGACCGCCGCACAGTGTCCGAGGGAGCTTTTGGCGCTCTCGTGTTTCGGGTACAGCGTGCACCGAGCCTTGCACTCGTTTTGTACCATCAGCCTCGGTAGTGATAGATCTATATATACACGATAATATATATACTTCGCGCAGCTGACGTTCCGACGTTTCTCGTTTAATATATTAAATTTTCGTACCGGCACTCCGCTCACGGTTCTTAAAATTATCGATTCTCGTTATATTATATTATCTTCCTCGTATCTGCATTTTCCGTGAAATCGTATACTACGTGAAGTCAACGAACTTTGTTACTTCCAGTAGATAAGGATATCATTATGAATCCCATTAATTACTTAGTATAAAATTATTCAGTTCGTTAACCAATTTGTGTCGTACCCTTTAAATTATCGTCGTTCCCTCTTGTTTCTGAAAACGTTCCCTCATTAGTAGATCAAAAATGATGCGCGTGGAAATTATAAACCGAAATGGATATTACAAAAATATTAACAAATGGAATAAAATTTAAAAAAACACAATAGAATTAGTAGTAGTAAACAAACGGTTTACCGTTTGTTTACTACTACTAATTCAAAACAAAACATTTCCGAGGTGTGAACAAGCTAGCGCGAATATTCCGTGGAATTTCGACGATTACGATGAGCAATCGATAACGGAGGTGTAGGGCGATAGGGCAACGGACTCCGAAGATCGTCTCCCCACAATGAGGGAGAAGTTCTGTGATCTCGCTTCACCGAGACCATAATATACGTACAGCTTATCGGGTGATTGTGGGCCGGAGCAATTTCGTCCCAGCACAGGGACAGGGCTGCCGCGCTGTACGTTTACCCCTAACACCCACGGATCAGTCGCAGATACGTATGTCCCGGGATGCCAGAGCCAGGAGGCTGCGGGAGGATTCCGGAGTGAGAGAACCGACGTGGAACCGGCAGAGCTTGGTGGGCAAGATCTTCGGGCACCAGGCCGCGACGTGCCGGCACGTGGACAGCCTTAATGCAAGCACCACGAACGAAGCGAAAGCACGTAAGTGCAGCCTCGATAGTTATTCGATACTCGCTTGCTCTCTCGTCTTCTCGTCGCGCGTTCCCGACACCCGCACACCACCCTTGCAACGCGGTGAAAAAGGGAACGACGACGACGTTCCGGGCGTCGGTCGAGGCGGTACGTAGTTGGAAAGTGGGTCGGAGATGTAGATACTACTTCGCAGTGGTGTATTACATCCCCACATTGACGATATAACTTTGGTACACACGTACGTGTGGAAAATAAATACGTGCCGCAGGCTGCTTTTCGAGGGGAACGAAAAAGACCATACCGATACAAACCTCGCCGTCTTTTTTTCCCCACCCTGTGTATCAACCCGAGGCCACGTATTATCCCAACAGCTTTTTACCGACAGCGGCAGACCTTCGGTAGCGACTCCGTACCGACACACAAACCCACATTGGAAAAATGCGGTCGAGGCGCAAGATCTAATCCCTTTTCGCGGTACAGACTTTCCTTCCTGTTCTTTTAAATTTAACGCGATATCTTCACGATCCACCTATTTATTCTTCTCTAACCGGGAGACTAAACGTTATTTAGGATTTCTATTATCATTCAAAAAGTTGCCTACCTATGCGCGGGGAAGAGGAGGAGCGTGAGACAAAAAGAACCGACGAGTCTCGGACACGGAAGGGAAATTTGGTATATTTCCCTTACATAGATTTGCATGCGTTAAAAAATTGTCCACTGCCGGATGAATAATGTAAAAGTGAAAATTGTCGTAGCGAGTGGTCCGCTGATGAGCACGATCTGTCCGCGGCAGTATCACGTATCAGGGAAGACGCTAACTCGATCTTTCTTTATCGAGTTTCAACTCGGTCGTTTTCAAGGGAGGCTTGAATTTGTTCAACCCACCGCCGGTGTCCCCGAGGTAAATTGAGATTCTTCTCAAAAGCTGATAGCCAGCTGAGTCTCTTATGCCCTTCTTCTTCTTCATCTTCTTCTTCTTCTTCCTTCTCACGCCTTGACGCTGGCGATGCACTTGCAAAAACGGGTACGAAAGTTCCTCGTGATTAAAGCATACCAAAGAGTTATTCTGGTCTTGCGGTAGTGAAAAGACGCTCGCGAGGACAGTCTAATCTTCGATTAATCATAGTCAGCGCTGACGTCGTCTGGAGGGATCTTTTCTCTTGTTAAGAGAGTACGAATGAAAGGAGTTTTAAGCTCTATCTTCCGCGCGGTGAGATAAAGCGGCCGATGAGGCCTCTCCCACTCTCTCTCTCTTTACTTTTCTATCCTTTCTTCATTTTTTTCATATGGAAGCAGCGAAGCGCACAAATAAGAGGACCCGAATCTCTCGTGCACCACAGATCCGTCATTATATATGCTTCAAAAGTCGAAGCCTTGTTGCACCTACCGTCTATGCGTCTCAAACCGAAAAAGAACGACAAAATGAAAATATAGCCGTACCAAGAATAGTCGAGCATGGAGTGTACAGGCAACGTGCTCCGAATGCTCCCACCAATTTTTTTTCTCCCTTTCTTCTCGTTCCACTCTTTCCACTGTTGCTCTCATGACAAAATCTGGGCACGGAATAATGCCGGGGAAAAAAACGACGCAAAATAATATTCCGAATTCTTTGCTACTCGATATGATATTGTTTGAGGGATTTATCAATTCATTCGAAGGCCATTGAGCTTTTATCAAACTTTTTTTTATGGACGGACTTCGTATCACAAATTTCTCACGAATCGGTTAAAAGATATTAAAAAAAAAAAATGCGTAAGAATAGTTGAATAAGGAGTTTGGTATATAGACTAGCTTAACGCTCCGGGTACTCGCACAGTTGTTGTGAGTTTCTCGTCGCTCCACTCTCTTTCGCCAGTTGGTCTATTTCCGTACCTGTGTGCCTCCGCAAAAATGCACTGAGCGAGAGACACACCGAGAGAACGAGGACCGAGAGCGAAGTTTGAGTTTAAAATTGGTATGGAGCGAAGCAGCCAGGGAGGCTCGGGGCTGTAGACTAAAAAGTCGAAATGGAAGAAGGAGAGACAGTGCAAAGCTGCGAAAGCCCTGTGGGCTGCTGGAGAATCAAGACGGGAGGGAATGTCAAAGACGCGCTGAGACCAGGTGGCACCGCATCTTGTTGTAAACTTCCATTTTTCTTAGCTAAAATAAACCTCCGAGCAGATTGTGTTTATTGTAACGCGACTGTAGGCATGCATTTTTCGCGAATCCTGAGCTATTTAAAAACTATAATTAATATTATACTTATAATTACATTACAAATATAATTATATCATAATTATAATTTTCTTAAATTATAATTAATAATAGACTATTTCTTGTTCCAATTCCACCGTATACCCTGTCGGGTTTTACGGAACCCCATCCCGATTCCCCCCTAGCACTCCCTACCCGCACTCAGCTAAACTACCTAACTTCCAGTGCGTCCGTAGCCGCCTTAGCTACACTGTACCGCATTTGCCAGGGACACGGGGAAACTACGGAAAACCCGTGCCGGTACAGACGGCCATATTCTACTGATCCACCAATATTTTT
>JAPYZD010006227.1:0-22019 GCA_030522725.1 Ichneumoninae sp. B BG-2022a | reverse complement strand
TTAATCCCGTCATATCCATCGTCTTGTGTATGTCTTGCTGTAGATCACGATAGGCACCTGGGTTTTTCCGCGATGCCATCGGAAAGCAAAGAAATCGTTTTTTAAAAATACCTAAAATCATTCATTTTTCCAATTTTGGCTATAAAAATGCCTGGTAAACTTTTTGGGTAGTTGTCGCTCGGGGACTGTAATTCCATGTATTTTTCCGCGCTGATCACGAATCTGACACTTATTTTATTCGCAGATGAATATCGGATCCCAGAAAAATGCGTCTTAAAAAAAAAAAATGCATGAAATTTGAAAAATTCTAAATGACATAAAATTTAAACGGTTCGATCAATTTTGTTGAAATTTTAATGCTAGAGCGCGAACCGACATCTTTGATCAAATTAAAAATGGCGTACAAAAAAAACAACTGAACATTTTTTGACGAAATTTCGACTAAATGTTGACTATTGATCACACACGATGTGTGCAAAATTTCAGCTTGATCGGTCAACGTGTTCTCGAGTTATACCGTTTTGAATTTTTCACGTCCGATTCATACACACACACACACACACACACACACGCACGCGCACGCACACGCACACGCATAAAAATCTCGAACATTTTTTTTTCACCATCACAAAGCTTTCTCTATGAGGAAGCAAAAGCGAGCGGGCAACAGTTGAATGGACAAACGAGGACGTAACAACGCTCGTACAAAATTATAAACAGTCTGGACCGGGGCCGGGAATGGAAAGTACGTGCGTTTGAGAGGAGACGAGAAAAAAATGCTCTCGATCGAAAGCTCGAGACAGAATAAAGAAGTTCAGTCCCTCGTTAATTCGTCTTCCTTATTCTGCACAGATCTCACAATATATCACCAAATATGCAGAGCGAGCGAGAAAACCCTTGAACAACTCTATGATGGATTACCGACAATGATATTTTTAATGTATCGAAATGATAATTTTGTTAAATTAAATGAATGTAAAAAAAAGATCTCGGAAAGGGTCAGCGGCAGAAATTACTAACTTCGGACCTGCGATCCTTCTCAATGTCGCTTTCTTTTGCTTCGGAAAGTTTTCTCTGTATCTCTCTCACTTTCATTCTAACGAGCAATTAGACTCACCAAGCAGACGGACGTTACATTAGACAGTTTGAAACTTTGCGGGAATCATCCCTTGGCCAACTCCCGCCGCTTCTTTCCCTTCGCTCTTTTTATGCAGTGGTGCAGCCTCATCTAAGTTAAGTTCCCTTGACAATTTGCATTCCAGTTGTAAGAAAGTTCAAAGTTCGATGGGGCGCGAGGAGAAGAGTGACCTCCGAGTAGTGACCACGCTGGTAACATCAAAAATCGACGTGTTCGTGATTCGCAATGAAACGAAGAAAGATAAATACATCCTCTATTAAATCCAGATCCTCCTTAACCTCTTTTTAATTTCTATTTGTTCTATTTTTATTTCTAAATGTAATGTAAATGTTTTTCAAAACTTTTCTGTTCAGGTTCTCTTTTCATTATCAACCAGAAAATAATTTATTTACTTAAATCAATAAAAATATTTATTTAAAGCAAATTGCGGTCACCCTTCAAATAAATTATTTTTCTAGGTGTGCCGTTATTGCTGCATCCTTTCTTTTGACGCAGTGATTTCAGTCTATTTGTATTCCAAGGGTCCACCAAGTATTTTTTCCATTTTCATATTTTTATTTTTATTGCGTAATAACTATTCGAAATATATAACTCGCGATAATAATTCGCAACGCTCAACGTGCAAAATCAAAATAAAGAGACACGAGGAAACAGTTTCGTTGTATTCGAGTAAAAATAAAAAGTAAATTGGAATTGGGAACTCTTGAAATTTGCTGTATATGGATGTATAAACTGCGAAAGATGCCTTTTGGAGTTTATATACTATAGATAATTTTGGAGTTTAATACGTCCATGTATAACAAATTTCAAGAATTCGCAATTGCAAATGCAGACATTAGTTTCAATATAACAAAATGATAAAATCCAAACGCGATGAATTAATCTTCAAATAAACGTATGTTCGGGTCTATAACTATTCTATTACCAGTCATTACTCAGCCGTCGAATTACAGCAGGCAGTTTGTTTTCGTAGCAAACTAAATCATCGCAGTAACAAGAAAGTTTTGTCGTGATAGTAAAACCAATTGCTTCTACGTAGTCTTTTTTTTGCTACTTTTACTACTCGTTTTACTGTGGGAACTAGGTAACTGTCAACAAAGCTCATTTTGTTAGAGCAGCTAAACCATTTTTCTCAGTGTATTAACTGTGGGGCGACTATTGTGAGCGCTCCTTTACTAGACGACTCCCAAGTTGTCGAGGTTTACAAAGGGCATGTCACAATAAATAAATCTCAGTAAACACAATGATATTGCAGCAATGCAACAGTAACGTAAATTGCATTGCGGACAGTCCTAAAAGGAACGAACTTTACTGAAGTTCTATTTTTTAATTAATGAAATACGCGATTTCGTTCACTGGGCAGTGGGATAGAACTAGTGGGCTACTTAAGGTTGTTGTTGGGCTGAGTCAGGGGAGGTGTGGTACGAGGGGAGCGTCCTATGTTTATACATTGGGTCGACTCGCTGTTGCCACTCGTCAAAAACAAAAAATAGCAATATTTACGTGATATTTTTGGATGATTTTCTTAAAGATATTTAATAAAATATAGGTTTATTAATGATTGGACAGCGTAAAAAGTGTTCTTCGGATTTTATATAATACATAAATACTAATATAATCAGCATATTCATTTGTCAACAGTATTTAGTTGGCAGTAGTGCCGTCTCGTGTTTCCAAACTAACCTAACTTTTGACCGTGACTGCAGGGATTGTATATCTATATTTTTATCGCTAATGTAGGTAGCTGTAGCAAATTGGTTATGTCGATATGGTAGGCAGTATCATTTTCGTTAATTTATCTCACATGGCCGAAATTTCCTGACAGCATCTTGTTTTGTTTAATCAATAATCAATTAACGATGCTGTAAATCGTTAATTGATTTATTAAAGCGATCATCTATTCAACTTTACATACTTTTCTATGTACTCGGTAGCATTTTCTTAGAACATATCAACTACATACGACGGGATGGTCGGGAATTCTCCATAACAGTAGCGCAATCACTGTACGAAAATTGATAACTTTCCAAATTTTTTTTCTCAAAACTTGGATTGGTTCAAAATTTTATAACACTCTCCGCAAAGCGATTATGTACATTCGTGTAAATTTTTATGACGGTAGCATTCTGATGTTGGCCAACAACAACCTTAGCAGTGGAGGTAACGTTAGCCACTTTTAAACAGTGGAGAAAGATGCCCACTTTTGGATAGTGAAGAGTTTTCGCCACTGACCAGTGGGTGTTGTTGTCCACTGATCAGTAGGTGATCAGTTTTCAGTGAACTCGCCACTTTTCAGTGAAAGGTAAGGTAAACGGCTCAGTTTCCGCCGCTGTCCCATTTACCGCCATTAATCACAATTTATACTAATAATAAATACAGTATACGTTAAATACAATTGGAATTAACGGCATGTTGAAGAGCGATTTACTGTTGATTAATGCTGCGATACGTATATTTTTAAATAAAATGTTCCCTTTAATAATGGTAGATGGCGGAAATTGGGCCGCTTACCTTAGTGAGAAGACTGTTCTATGAAGCAGATCGAACTTACTTCATTTCGCAAACGCTCGACTACTTGCAGTGGTCCAGTAGCCATCTTACTTGCGAGAGCCACTAGTCGACTTCGCCACCTGGCGGACCGAACTCGAACACAATTCGAGTACGGTGACCGCCAAGTACAGTACACGACCGCGTTTCTCCGTTCCTCGGGAGCCAATCCAATTAGGCACGACCGCGTATTTCCGATACCCCACTACCTGCCCAAGTACCTGTCCACCGTCACTTTCCATACGCAAAAATTGTCGGAATTGCAGCAGCGACGATTTCATTCACAGGCAGCAAAAGGGAAGGAGTCGGTTGTTTCCCCACCAAGCAGGTAACGGTTCTTGAGAAGGGGCCGAATTGGACTTACGCGGTCGTCATTTTCGGAAATACGCGGTCGTTCGGAATTATGCGGTTGGGAGAAACGCGATCGTCTACTGTAGTCAAGTGGTCTGTGCGGGAGGCGCGTCTAGTGGATACTCTCCTGCCCAGGCAGACCGGCTACCGCTGAGGCGTGGAGCCCTGAATTCACGGAATACAAGGACGGCTGTGCGCTTTAACCGTACTTACAAGTGTGAGTGTTATTAACGTTTTTGACTCACTTATTGCAGTGAGAGAACAATATTTATGATTGATATTTTTCAAACGGAAAAGTTTCGGGCAAGGGAATGGGACGCCTCGGCGTACAACAAAATGCTCCAATCTCTATGATTTGCTACAATGTAGTTCATAAAAATCTGACATTGATCAAATTTATATTGCTTAAAAACTTTCTCCAGTTGTTGAAAAAATTACATTAAACTCGTTGAGCGTTAGAACAATTTTGACTTCATTACATTGTAAAAGAAAACTTATTATTCACACGAGCTTTCATCGAGGAGGAACAGTTTTGAGCTTTAAAAATTAAGAGCACTCACACTAAGGAAAGATAAGAAACGTAGTTCCAACAAATTTGATAATAAATCTTCCATCATGCGGCGCCCAATGTTCAAGTTTCGTCGCTAAGCAGCTAGGTACCCTGGCATACTTGAGCGACTGAAGAAGCGACAAAAATTAACCACACTACTGACCGCTGAAGCGACCGCCACAGCGGTCGCTTCAGCGGTCAGTAGTGTGGTTAATTTTTGTCGCTTCTTCAGTCGCTCAGCGCTTCAGTCGCTTCACATTTTTTCCATGTTTCGGCATTGCAGTCGCTTGTTTGTCCGGTCAACAATCAAAGAAACGACTTTACTGCCGAAATTCGGCAAAAGAATGTCGCCAGAGCGGTCGCTTCGGCGGTCGTTAGTGTGGTTAATTTTTGGAACATAACAACCGTCGCTTTTAGGGTCGCTTCTTTGGTCGCTGTTCACAGTCGCTTGGTTTGCTAGGGATATCTTTCCGTCACAATCATTTTCACGACGATCAAAATTCTTGACATGATATGAGCGTACATCCACTGTCTGTGTGTAAGTGAAACACTCATTCCATGTCTGTCTGTCCAGCGCCCGCAGCAGCGTTGACGAGTAATCGGAAAACTGTCAGCTGGTAAAATTGACACCTTTTCTAGATAATAGACTTGTTATGTTTCTTTATTTATCCCTGGGGTAAACTAGCTGGCGATACCCAATACTTCGTAACTTCGATCGTGACTGTATTGGCTCTGATGTCCGATGTCGTCAGACATCGGACCCAAATTTTGGATTTTCTGTCCGTCTTTCCATATCACACCATGTTCGTCTTTGCTTCAATCTCTTCAAATTCTCACGGTATTGCTCAGCTTTCATCTCTATAACATTCCAACATACTTGACAAGCTATATAAGGAGCTGACCTCGGAATGAAGTTATGTATATCTAATGCTATAAATTGGACATTGTCTGTTAATACTTGCTCCTGACCCTCGTTGTTGCTTTCTCTTATTAGTCCATTGATACAGTATTGTTAGTTTCTCTTTGAATTGTAGACCACAATTCCGAGAAAAAAAATGTAGTGCTCGACTTCTATACGCCACCAAACCAGAGCACGGAAAATGCCTGTAGATCTGCTAGAAACAAATACCTCAACTTACCTGAACCTTAACTGAATTACAATGAAACGAAGTCGAACAAAATATCGTAAAGGGGCACACGTAAACGGCTCAGTTGTAAAGAGATTTCACTTTCTGCATTCTTGGCGTAATCTTGTACAGTAGCAACTCCATTTTTTTTCTTTTTAAGTCCTTAGCGTTGAGATGCTAGGGCGTCTCTTTATACCTGGCACGAATAGTATAAATATGAAGACAGTGAGCGTGGCTGTGTAGATATCTACAGCTACGTATAATGCGTACGTTAGTACATAGGGACGAAATGCGTTAGGTTCGTGCACTGCATAATAGAGCGTGTCATGCTTGGGCTACTCGAGAGGCACCTGAGCAGCGAAAGGGGCCGGGTGAGATAGAGGACATACCCCCTCGGGAACGGCATCTGGTATAGTTTGGGCATATAGATACGTATACGCGCAATGTTGGCGGTAGGTACGCGACGCAAGCCTATAGAACGTGACGAGAGCGTAACCACCCCCCACTCGTATAAGCCAGCGCCCCTTATTTTTCGGATTTTCTTGCATGTTCCACTGGTTTTCCTCTCCTCATTCTCAACTTCACCGATCTCCATTGTCATACGAGAGGTCAACAAATATGATCTAAAAATTATTTGGGATTGCTACTAAATGAAGAGTAAAACGCATGTTTATGTTATACAAACCAAATAACAAGTTTTTTAAAGAAAGATAATGAATTTGTCTGGTGTCAATATTTTTGTTTACAGTTCTTAAGTTCTCTGGACAGGAGCCTAAAACAGAGACCAACCTCTGTTCGATAGTCGGGTTCAGATTCCATTTCCCGATCACGATCTGCGAGATGCAAACTGATGCATCTGCAATTTTTATGCATGTCCATTTTTGGGCTTCGAGAATCGAGCATCGTCCAATTTTTATTCTGCAATATTGGTCTGTGCAATACTGATTGCATGAACAGAGAATTGTCAATGACGCGTTAAAACTCAGTTTGTGTTAATGTAACTTTGAGTCATGTGCATTCATTTTTGAAGCATTTAGAAGAGTTGGTGTGGAGTGCCTGCAGTTTCTCGTAACGTTTCCCAGATAAGCGATATTTGGTCCTCTCGATTTTCCTGCACCACCATCTGAGAGACCTCTCGAGGATATGTACCCGAAATTTCATTCTGTCCGTTTCCAGGCTAATAACGTAGTTTGGTGTATTTCTAGACCACGCCCATCATCGGGATTCTTGTAAAATTCTTTTACTAGAATTTTTTCTAGTTCATAGGTGTAGTCTGCTGCCTAGATTTCAGCAGCGTACAGTGACGGGGAGGCGACGATAGAGGGGACTCCAAGTTTCCGGGGTGCTATGATTGATCGTGGCTTAGTATTAAATAACTGTTGTTTCACTGAGCGTATAGCGGCGTTTCTTTCAGCCATGCGTTGCCTCGTCGCGTCTCTGAATTTGCTGGTACCCTTCTAACAGTATACGATTTTTCGATCCCAGTGATATTTTTCTCGAAAGAAAAAATTACCGAATTTTATTCGTGTAATTTTGTTGTTTGGTGGAATGTTGTTTTTTCCGAGCTCAGCTGAAAAGAATTTCTGTCGACATAGTTCTTGAGATAATTTAGTTTATGATGCAAGTGTATGATGGTTTCTACAAGAGTAACAATGTTATTGGCAAAGAAGGCGTATCTTGAAATCAGGGCCCAGTCCTCCATTGGAATGCTCCGCACCTCTAAATGCGTTTTTGTACATCGTCGATGAAGAGTACGAATAAATTCGGTAATTGGGAATAAATCCCTTTACCTTTTTTCGCATGTCTGTAAGAGATTATATTTTATATATTTTCTTTTGCGAGGACACTCGAAGTAATCATACTCGGTCATTGTATTGCCTAAGCATTTATTGACTACGGAGTATGGAACCCAAAAATAATACGCACCTTTTGCGAAATTTAAGGAACTTGTAATTTCGACTGCTATTATATTGACGCTCGGATACACTTTCACTTTTGAGACATTGTGGCGGGTTTATCGCCCATTATTATAGAGACCTCGACGTGATTTGAACACGCAACCTTCTGATTTGTTTGGACGACTTTACCCTGCGAAGTGAGTTTCGTCGATGAGTTGCTTACGCGGTAAGTTGATGAGAAGATCGAATCGGACTAGGAAAACGACTCCTGTTGTTGCTCCTGCAACGTCGGCGATGATGAAATGCCATTTGAAGTTGCGGCAAAGGCCGGTATCGGGTGGACATAGCTTACTGCCACACGTAGAGATTTCCGTGTTGTTCGCCGCGTACAGCTTTAAATCCACTGCTTTGAGATTGCCCTTAACCGCTTGTGGTGGAATGATGGATACTTCTGATCCCGAGTCGACGAGGAATGCTCGTAGCCGGTACTTCAGTGGGATGTCGTCGTTGACCACGCTGACTGACGGCGGTACTTCTAGTTTCCCGACTGCGTTGTATTCGACGTCGTGTTCGATATCAGCGTCTCCAATGCACACGGTGCCTGACATCTCCTGGCTGCGTGTTCAAATCTCGTCAGGGTCCCCAATGTGGCGAGTTTGTTACTAAATATTATAGAGATCAACATTTTAGGCGAAACGTTCCTAGCGCCAGACCAGGGGTTTGAGAACCTTTCATAGAAATAACTAGTTTAAAACTTTTTCCATTGATTGGGTCCGTTTTCGTTGACGGATCCTTTGTGTTAAGAGTTTCCCTAATAAATAACATACTTCACGTGAAGTACCTTGGTCTCTATAGTAATTGACGACAATCCCGCCACAAAATAACTTGGGTTGCTGCCATCTACCGGCGAAAGCTTCTGGCTGATGCCAAGATGTTGGCGTCACATCGGCAAACCGACGATTGACGAGTCGATATTCGGTCGGACGTTGGCTTAAAATCACCAAACCAATGGTTCATGAATTCATTTATCAACAGATCAACGGCTGGCAAATTAATATCCGGCCAAACATTGGGCTAATATCGGTATGTTACCCGCCACTTTCGCCTCTTAACTCCATTCCAAGCTCTGGACACACTTATTTAAAAATCTTACTCGCTTTATAATAAAGAATGTGACGGACCCACATCAAGCGACGAGCCAAGGGCCACACGATGTTGGTACACTGCTGTTCATGAATGCCTGGATTTCCTTGCGTGTTCCTGGATGTCTTCCCGGACGTCTTCTCCCGGATGTCTTCCCGGATGGCTTCCGGGAGGTCTTCCTGGATATCTTCCTTGGTATCTTCGACCCCATGAAGACATAGAGCAAGATATCCAGGAAGAAAAAAAATCCGAAAAACCAGGCATTCATGAACAGCAGTGTACGTCCGTTGGGCCCCAAGCTCCTACAGCCGCTCACCTCTCATTGGTGCCCCGTCCGGGACCCCGGGCTCCGGCGGACTGCTGCACCGCATTGGTCCCCCACTCCGGCTCCACCGACTGCCATTGGCTCGGCGGTCGGTGCAGGCTCCCTATCGGGTTGGCGGCCGCAACCCCAAGTCTGTACGACTTGCTCCGCTCTCAGCGTTCAGAACGGAGCTCTGTGGGTCTAATAAACCGTCAATTTTAAGTATTGAAACTCGTCCAACCTCTCATTGGAATCCCATGCTCCGACATTCGACCCTCCGCAAGTCCTGCAGGGACTCTCTCCGGGATTCGCGCGAGTGTATGTACCCAACCGATGCTGCCGGGTACAAGCGAGCTTGGGTAGTAGCACCGAACGCATGTGCACCCCGCTTCTTGGGAAGCCTCACTGAGCGAACATGTACCCCTTCTCTAGGTAGCAGCACTGAACGTGCGTCTACCCCTTTTCCGCCTTTCTACCGGGACTTATGTTCTCGCGGTTTCCCGATAGTCGCGGGCAGGGAACCCCGTGCCGCGATAAGAACGGGCTTCACCTGGCTTCACATTTCCGCGGCTCCCCGATAAACACCGGCTTCATCCGCCTTCGCGATTTCGCGGCACCCTGATAAAGACGGGCTTCACTCGTCTTAGCCTCTCCACTGCTCCCTGATAAAGACGGGCCTCACCGTCTTCGCCTTTCCGCGGCTCCCTGATGAAGATGGGCTTCACCCGTCTTCACGTTTCCGCCGTTTCCCAATAGTATCTGGCAGACCATCGGCGGGATGTGACTCAACGGTGACTCACTCCTCATCCACGTATTCGCGGACGAACCTCCCGAACCGCGAACGCTACGTCCGCGTACCGCGAGTAACTTTACTCACCCGAGTCAATCTGGCACCGTAGAAACTCTCTCTTAGTTTCATTACCTTCTTGGTCACAGATAGACCGCTCGTTGCTGAATTCATACTTGGATGGACGTTGGTCTCAAATCGAGAAACCAATGATTAACAAAGCGACACTTGGCCGAACATTGGCCGAATGTTGGGGTATTGATATCGTTACGCCAACACTGGCCCTACTAATTGGCCGTTTGCGTTCGATCGGCAAAACCTCTATGGGTTTGCTCCTCGATATCGCACGGGATTATATAACCGTCGGCTCGGATGCTCACTCGCCTGCGCTGCACCCTCGCTGCAATTCCGCGCGTGCAATGACGTCGCGCTCCACTCCTGGTGTAGACCGAGTAAAGGACGTTCAGAGAAAATACGAGTTGCTTCTAAGGGTCGAATTTTAAAACGTTAGGGTGAACTTGAAATCGAACCGGAAATCGAACCCGAGATCGAACCCGAGATCGAACCCGAGATCGAACCCGAGATCGAACCCGCGATCGAATCCGAGATCGAACCCGAGATCGAACCCGACATCGAACCCGAGATCGAACCCGAGATCGATCTTAAGGTCAAACCAAAGTTTGATCTTAAAGTCGATTTTAAGTTCCCACTAACGTCTTAAAATTCTACCCTAAAATCTAGTAATTCTGTTACTCGTCTCAACAGTAGACTTTTCAGAGAAAATACTATTCATTATCTGAAAAGCTTCGCTTTTCTCGGATAATGTGGGTTTAGAGAATTTCACAGAACTTACGAGTTCTTTCTAAGATCTATTCATTGTGTTACACGCTGTAAGTCACCGAAAATTTGAGTTTTCCAGATAAATGTTCGTGAGTATAAAAAATTAATAGCCCGAGAAAAACAACAAAGGACGTAGTTTTTAAAGAAGTCGGCAAGAAAATCCGAAATTTCCAGAAAAATCAGGAATATTTACATTCAGAAAGATCTTTGACTTTTTCTAAAAAGTGCGAAAACTTTGTGAAACTCGGAGAACTTTTTAGATAAATTTCTGATATATTTTTCAAGACTTTCAGACAAATGTTCAGACATATTCAGAGAAATATTTTCACGACGGATGCTGGTAGAACCCTACATATGCGACGCGAGTTCACAAGAACAAGTTAGTCTGGTCTAGTGATGAATAAATATACGTTCTGGACTACCGAGATAATGTCTATTTCCGAGGACACTCCCTAACCCCACAAAAATAGTATTTAGCCAATCAAGTGTACAATTCCCAATTAGATGATTCGACGGGAAAGGGGATCTGAAAATACTAAAGTCGATCGTATAAGAATGATAATTTTACTGTTTAATAAATATATATTTTTCTACATAGTAAATATACCGGGTAACAGTATCGATCGAGAAATATCAATAATTGATTGATTGATTTTATTTCTGAACGGATTGCCCCCCTACAAAAAATATACAAGCTTGTTTCAACAGCTTAATATCTAGTCGCATGTATACATTTTTGGCTTTAACGAATCTTATTTAGAGCAATCTTAGAACTCTAAACATACACTAACAATGATACTTGACTATAGCTATGCCCGTGATCCGACCCCTCCCCTTTGTAAGCTCACTATTGAAATTTCAATATACATTTCTTTGTTGCTCTGATAAATGTCTCATATGGCTGCCCTGTGAGTCCGAGTGCCGAATATCTATTTCCCGTGCTCATCAAACGGTCTATCGTCGAATTTGCGGCATTATTTGTCGAGTGCACTTCCTCTCTGAAGAAACCCGTCGGCACGTTCCTCAGTACCCGATTAGGGACTCTTATATTAATAAGAGCGAGCAGCGGGGCCGAGCCGATTAGTTCTTTTTTTATTTTAAAAACAAAACAATAATGCAAACTTTTTTTCGTATAGACCACGAAGACGTTAAAGAAGAACATTCAACCGCGCAAGCTTGAAAGTCCGAGACTATTCTTGTTAAAGGATTCTGTCGAAAGTCGAGGCGAGTGACGGGATGCTGGGCCGTCAATCCCCTCTTCGGCTTCTTTTGATTAAACATGTACGAGTAATATGCACAAGCAGGCGTAATATTTGACAATCCATTTTACACTGAAACATGTCTAGTGTGAAAGTGGAGAATATGAGCCTGACTAGCATGTAATATTTATTAATATATTAATATATTATGTGTACTAATATATTAATACACATGGAATACATTGACCACATTCACCTCTTTTGCCGTATATACTGAGCTACTATATTATAAGGAAAACGGCCCAGTTTGTGACACTTTTAGAGCACCGGTGTAGGTTTTCTATTAATCACGAACGCGTGACATTGTTAAACTGAATATGAACTGACTCAACACGTGTATTCAAATCTTCTGAATGAAATTCACCTGTTGTACTAGTCAAGTAATCGCTAATTTTTATAATAATATTGATTTAATAATGCTTGTCTACTGCCAGGATTACTGACACTGTGGACCCACCCATGCCCCAGTTTGTGACCCTCGCATGTACCGGCTTTCTGACACTCACGCAGCAGTTACTTACTCAGTTTCCGAAACTTCGCGATGTCAATTGAAACGGATCAAATACCATTTCTTATGTAATATGTAGTATTAAATTTCAAGTAGAAACAACGAAAAAGATTTAATTGGCTTAAAGGTATTATAATTCCATTAGATGTGTAAAAAAATGGAGGGTCAAAAATCGCGGCAGAACCTTAATTATGCGACGGATTTATTGTCGCCCCATAATTTAACGAAACAACTGAACAAAAGTAGTATTTTTTCACATTAATAAAATAGTTCTTGCTGACCATTGTGATATAAGTTTCATGTGGGCGAACGTTAATTTGAGATTGAAAACGTACTATTCTGCAACTGCCGAAGCTAGTGAGCTATACGGAGAAAAATAATTCTGTTTCTCTAGCAAAATGTAGATCGTTAGTATTTTATTATTGAGGCAGCAAAATAGTTTGTTGTCCGTATGTTAAGCAAGTAAATGAGTTATGGTAACAAAATTCCCAACAATTGGCTAAATGTCGATTGTTGTCCCAACAATTTTCTCTTTCCCGTGTACGTCAAGCAATGGTATTCCGAGCCGACTGAAGTGCAGGTCATACCATTCGCGGATAAATTTACTTACTAAACATTTAATATAAAAACTGTGTGTGTCATCAAAGTAAACATTTATCACTTTTCAATTTGCCACTGGCCTAGTTAATTTTTTACGAAAACTGAATTTTCAGCAGACAAAAATGTGTTGTCGGGGTCAAAAGGTGGCCCGTTTACCTTACGCGATTTAATTTTGCTGGAAAACATGTATATACTCGGCTCATATGTGTGATATAATTTTTTTAAGTATACACTTGCTACAACTGATTTTACTTTCGATAAAACGATCAGTATATTTTAATAAGTGTAGACAATCCGACTTCTTAAAAAAGAAATATATATGTATATATATCTTTCCACCACGTCTCTTGACATAATGAAATAGATTCCGTCCGATATAACATAACATGCCAGTGCAAATCTGATATGCGAATCTCGAGAATCCTATAATTCTTCCATCGATAAACTCGGAAGACGTGTTTCAAAAAGTTTAGGTAGTTATGTGAAGTTCGGCCAGGTTGAAAATTGATAACACGTCTCTTCTTCCCCTTGTACGCTCACGTTCGTGCTGTGCTTCGCTGAGTCGCGGAAATTGATAGAGCTGAGGGAGGAAGGTATACGGTTGGTGCTTCAAATCAATAGCTCCATTCGGGTGAGCTATCGACCGTGCGGCATTTCAAAGAGGCTGTAAGTACACGACGCGACGGAGTCGTCGTACACGTTGAGGAAAGAAGGGTGAAAGTTATTCCTCGATCCGCTCCTTTTCGTTTACCATTCTTCTGTAGCAAGGAGGGTTCACGAATTAAACATAAATTCCAGACGGACGAAGAGAAACACACTGAGAAAGTATTTGACAAAAAAAAAGAAGCAAGCGAGGGAACGGAAGCACGACAAAGAGGGTTGAGTAAGTAAAGCGAACGGAGATGTGGTTGACGTCTGGAAATAAAGGTAAAACTAGAAATCCAATGATACACTGAAGCACTGGGAGAACTGTCGGCATTTTTTATGGGCTATCTGTATAGCAATTCACTCTGCTTCCGGTTCACGCGGGTGCGATTGAGGGAACAAGTGATAAAATAAGATAAGACACCAAATGCATCAAAGGTAGTCAAGTAGTATACTAATATTAGAAACAAAACTCTGAAAAAAAGAAGCGTGTTGTTTCAAAACGCTTTAGGCGTGTAAATCTCGTCACTTTTTACACGCTTCATGGTTTGTTGATTCTCAATACATGTCAAAGTGTATCAACTTTCGTGTACGTAGTTTCTTTTTACCCGGTTCTCCCCCCCCCCCCCCCCCCCGCCAACTTCTACCCAAGACATGTTGAAATCTGTAGTCATTACGAAAATATATGAAAAGAACGCGCATTAAATGAAAGTCTTTATTATTCTTCAAATGCGTAATCGCTCATTACAGACTATTACGAAGTAATTATTATGATTTACCTACCATCATTTATCTCGTCATATCCCTCCACATCGGGGATATCAGCAGCTTCTTCTTTAAGTTCGATGAGAGGATGCTTTCGAAAGACATGCCACTTGAAAGATTTCTAAGTCGTGAACGTTGCTCAACATCCATATTCATTGCACTACCACTTTAAATGATGCATAACATCGGTGGTGTCGTATAAAGCGTTTCAATAGCTGATGATCCGATGCAGATTCAAAATAGCACATACGACACTTGAAAGTATTGGCGGCTTGTCCATGATGGTTGCGATTGATTCAGACGCATATGCAATTGTGTTCTTTTCCTAGCGTTTTCTTTTATCAAGTGTGTAGTATACCTATCGTGTAGCTGTACACTAAGTGCACTAAGTGTACTTCATTGCTTTAAACAACGCATCAAATCGGTGATGTCCAACAACGCGATTCAATAGCTGATTATCCTATGCAGGTACAAAATAACACACACGACACTTGAAAATATCGGGCGGCCTGTCCACGATCGTGCCGTGCGTTATACGAATCCGCTATATTGCGATTGATTCAGACGTATATGCAATTGTGTTCTTTTCCTACTGTTTTCTTACCTAGCGTGTAGCTGTACACCAAGTGAGTTGTTCGGACTTAAACGCGTTGAATAAGCACACATAACGTGTATTCCAATAAGCGTGTTCTGCAGCAAAACACTAAACAGTGTATTGTACAGAGAATACTGGAATGATGCCGTGCAAGTGGGTTGTTTCGACTTGGAAGCCGACCAACACGTATTTTATTAATGCATTTAGTTGGTGCAACACACGTAATATGTGTGTCGTGAGTTGTTTCAACACACTTGACAACACGCTTGTTTTTAGAGTACAACATCCATATTCATTGCCATACCACTTTAAATAACGCATCAAATCGGTGATGTCCAACAACGCGATTCAATAGCTGCTTATCCGATGCAGGTTCAAAATAACACACACGACACTTGAAAATATCGGGCGGCCTGTCCATGATCGTGTCGTGCGATATACGAATCCGCTATATTGCGATTGATTCAGACGTATATGCAATTGTGTTCTTTTCCTAGTGTTTTCTTACCTAGCGTGTAGCTGTACACCAAGTGAATTGTTCGGCCTTAAACGCGTTGAAACAATACACATAACGTGTATTCCAATAAGCGTGTTCTGCAGCAAAACACTAAACAGTGTGTTGTACAGAGAATACTGGAACGATGTGGTGCAAGTGTGTTGTTTCAACATGCAAGCCGACCAACACGTATTCTATTAATGCATTTGGATGGTACAACACATGTAATATGTGTGTTGTAAGATGTTTTAACACGCTTTTCAACACGCTTGTGTTTAGAGTGATGGGACTCCGACACATCTGTTTGCTTCGAAGGTCTCATCCGGACTTCTGAAATGACGATCGATCTTGTATCGACCGTCCGTTCGTTCGTCTATTGTCAAACCTAACTAATATCGTGTGCATTATCGAATAGTCCGCTACATATCCGATACAATATCTTATCACCACCACGGCAGTGCTGTACAAGATTCCAAAAAGTACTAAAGCGAGGTCAGATTTACCGATGATAGTAACATAGCACACATTTCAATATAGTAGACATTTTCAACATTTTCAAATTTCATCAAATAGCTATTTAGCGGCGGAATAAATCGTTATATTAAATCATTATAAAATCGTTACCTTTCGTACTTATCGGGTTTTTGCAGTAGAGTTAATAGGACAAAACAAGACAAAGCTAGCATAGAATTAATTTGTATTTTTATAATTTGTATACTATTAGGGGACCAGTGCCGACGAAATTAAGGAACGAAAGTTTTCCACACCATCGTTGTCCAAAATATTAATTTTCACAGAAACTCCCTGTATTTTTTTGTCCATCTACGCTGCTATTACGCTGCAAGTACGCTCCTGTTGTAAGAATAATAATACCTTTTATTTTTTATTTATATCATTTACATAAGTTATAATTATTATTCTATATACTCACTCTGCTCGGGAGACGCTTCCGGGTGTGTCACAGGGACATGGTGCATGCACTGGAAAAACGTTTGTGAGACGGCCGGAGACGTTTCCCGACTATACTGAGTAAATTAATAATAATGAGAATCATACAAATTATATAAATAAAAAATAAAAAGTATTATTATAATTTTTTATTAATATTATTATTATTGTTATTATTGTAAAAGCATAGATGGACAAAACAAAACAAAAAGTTTAAAATACAATTATTTCAATCTTCTTGTAAGATTTTTTTGTAAGTAATTTTTATTTTTTTGTACTTTAGTTCATTCAGTCATTTTTCTAGCAGTCAGGAGTTTTTTGATTTTTTTCATTTCATGCTTTTCGGAATTCGCTGCATATCTCTTATTTACAATCATTTCACAGTTTACAAAGAAGGACATGGTGCATTGGAAAGATTTTGCAAACATGAAATTGTATCGGAAAGTGTCTTCGAAGAGATTTACGAATACAATATTATTTATCATTTATATAATTACACTAATCCTCAGGATTATCACACTACAATTATTTTTCTCGACGTTTTAGATTATTTTAAGTATTCTGACATTAAAATAGCATTTTTTTTTTTTACGAAAACAAAGTTTCCTCTATGAGGAAGCAAAAGTTGTTTGTTTAATGCAGTTTTGGTTCACTTTGCATCAACGTTGTAATCGCAGTAACTGCTATACGCAATTGACACAACCACACCAGTGTTATTGTTTCAACAACGGTGCATTCCCCCATGGAAATGAAGTATATGTCAGATATATAGAGATATATATATATATATATTATATACGTCATATATATTCATGTATATAGATATTTTACATATTCCTATATATTAATTATATATAATTCGATATATTTTATATAAATATATCTTTGATTTGATAGAACAGCGTATCATCTGTGACTGTACACTGCTCCGAGAAATATGTAAATAGATATTGGCGATTGCATCTAGAGACTTCGATATCGCGCTACTCCGCAACCAATATTTTTTAAAGCATCTGATAGTACCTATGTTTATGGTTAATATTATAGAAATCAATTTTCATAAGTTGTGAAAATGTTTTCTAAATTATTGAAATATGACATTCAAGATCATTTTATGCGTAAAAAACCATCACATACAGACGCATAGGCGATCCGTTATTCAGTAGCATAGACATAAGTAAGGTTATTTTCGTTCGTGTTCATTTTGAAATAAGCAAATTGCTAAATAAACCGATTTAGTTTCATCATCAGAAAATTGATGATCATCACTTGGAATAAGAAAACTTTTGTTAAGTTCAAATCTCGCTGGGAATGAGAACAATTAAAATGATAGGTGGCAACGTAGCGGTAAGGTTCCAGGTGTTAGCGTACGAAAGGTCCCGGGTTCAAGCCCAACTTCAGGTCGTTAGGCTTATTTATTTCTCCGAATATAGTATTGTATTCTAAATTGATATAATTCATAATGACAAAACAATCCATTTTTTTAATATTGCCCAACCTTTTTTCGGTACGTACTATCCACCGTAAAAAGAAATTTGAATTAATATATGTCATGTATATATCTTTTATATATCTTCGTTATACTTTTCAGATATTCAAAAAATTCTATATCTGACATATATATTGGATATATATTATATATCCAGTATATATCTCACGTATTTATAACAAATATCCAGAAATATATGTATGCATATACTTTATTTCCAATGAGGGTCTAAATGTGCCTGGATTGATTCAAATCAATTTTCGGTGACCGCAGCTGTGAGGTTGATATTACCAAACCTTTTTTTGTGTGTATAGACACTGCACCGAGTATTTTTTTTTCACACACTCATCACGATCACCCACTAAACAGGTAAAAATCATCACTTTTATCCCATCAACGTGTGTTCGCCAAATAAATGATTTTAGAAACGATGAAAAGAAAATGAAGTACTCGATGAACGTGTTTTATTTGTTGGAAATAGAACATACCGTCTGCCATATGTATAGGTACATACACCCACCCGGTGTGAGGAAAGCAAGAACACGGAAAAATCGGGATCGTCGTGACCAAATCAGCTACATCGATAGGAATGGAAGTAGGTGTCGACGTGTTGGCGCGGGGTCGTTCTGATCCCGTCTAATGCTCACTGCGTGAGAGTGTATGTTTGACGGTCCAAGAACTGTCCGAGAGCCGGGGGCTAAAGTGTGGAATAGCGGTGCTAGCAAAGCGGGTATAGTCTCGACAGTGCAAGCATGCCGCCTAGCTGCCGAGAACAGGAGAGAGTGAAACGCAGTTACGCTTGCTTGCCGTCGGATGTAAGAGGGGTGGTTTGAAGGCGGACCACGTAGCCCTCGGGAATGGGGTGACGCCGAGAGAGATAGAGGAAGAGGGCCAACAGCGCAGCGGTCAGCAGAATCAAAATGCTTAGAACACCTATATAAAGGCCACTCAACCAAGCTGGCGACTATTCTCATCGCACCTGCCAGAATGAGAGGGTCAGAATAGACATAATGCTCACTCCGAAAAAGATACCTTTCTGCAAAAGAGTGCTAGTTCAGGTGCCTAAATTGGGATCAGTTGGTATGTCAAACAATTTTTATCCAACGAAGTAAAAAGGGAATGCCAAGTCAAAAAATTTCGTTCATATATGTGGCAATCTGTCAAGTCTGCGAATTTCTTTTCGACCTTCTCAGATCTATCCCATGATTGACCATATTTTAGTTTCACTTGAAAGTAACCTTTGAGCATTTTTTCAGATTTCTTAAATTTGTTCGGAAGATGCGTTTTTTTACATTTATGTATATACGTACTAAAAAAATAAACAAATAAGAAATGTAATTCATATAGCAGAGGGAAAACGAGGGAAACACATCCAACAAGTTTTATTGAAAGAACCTCTGTTTTAAAACAGGTTTCCCAATAATGTGAATCAAATTTACCGACTACGGGCAAATTCCTTTAATGTATTTATTGCCCTAAATAATAGTCAGGTTATACGTATGTATATAAATTAAATTTTTATTTGTTTATTTTTTTAGTACGTAAGAATCGCAGGTACCACTTTCGGATATTTTTTTTAGAATCTTCATACGATACTAAATGTCTTGTGAAATTGGAACCAGAATCGAAGGTGTGTTTTTAGTAGAAAAAAATTATTTTAACTTTTTTTAACGAAAAATGGACTTTCCCGTATCGCGAAGATGATGACTCTAACGTTCTTAAAAAGTTGATGCAAAGTTAAAAAACTAACTATCCTACGAATTTTTTGAGTGTCGAATATTTTCTGAGATATACTGATATTTAAAAAAATGTAAATCGTGAACGGCGCACTTTAAAAATCTAAAGAAAATCACAAAAGCCTCTCAAGATAGCGATTAGATGCTATTTAAAGTAGTTGTCTTTGCTTATACAGCTATGGCTAAGTAAAATTATTTAGTTGAATGAAGTAACTCTCATAGGTGGATATAAATAAAAATTTGTTTTGCACAAATAAAAAAATATTGAATTTGAATTAACAGAATTGTAATGCATTGATTTATTTAAATGTAATAAACCATTTCTCTGGGTGTATAAATTGTGCTAAAAAAATTATGTAGTATCGTTGGTATATTGTAGGAAAGAATTTAATAATATATAGTAGTCGAGGACGGATATTTCAGGGTAGTACACTGACAAAAAATTGGGCGGCTGGTGAATTCCTATCATACGTGTTTAATTAAAGAAACGAAAAAGAGGGAGGTATTAACGATAACTACCGGCCCGCACCCTCCTTGCGCTGCGACAATATCGAATATTCGGAAGAGTTCAACGATGTAGAATAGCGTCCGGGATAGTATTGCGAGAAACGTTTGGCTGCAAAAAATAAATGAATATAAAAGGCATTGTGACAAAAGTTAAATTGATTAAAAAGTAAAAATATGTAATAAAAAATAAGAACTTAATTTCGATAAAATTCTGGAATAACGTCCGAGATTAATTTTGATAATTCACCGTTGTTACTGCATTCGAGCGCAGTGGGTATCGAAATTGAACGATTGAAATGTAGAATAGAAATGGTCTAATTTCAGTAAACATTAGAGGTATAAATCTCAACTATGGAAAGCTCAACAATTAACCCTCGAACTCACCTATCATTTTTTGTACCTTCTAACTCATGATACGGGTTCATATGTACCCCCGGCATTTCCTTAACGTACAAGGGTCCTGTGAGCAGTAAATGGGTTTTGCCGCTCACGAATCTCTTTGTTTTTTCATAAGGAAGAGAATGGTGTTCGGCAAATTTGATTTTATTAAAGTTTAGGGAGTGACCGTCGCCCTTAAAGCCCAAAACGTAACGAAAATTGACAAAAGCCGGACTTTTTGTGAAAAAAATTGTAGTTTATAAAAATAATCCGATTTCCAAATTTAAAACTCTATTTTTACAGGGGACACATCAAGCTACTAGAAAAAAAATAGTCCCATTGTATTTCGTCAAAAAGTATATTTATTAGGACTTTTGAAAATAGGGAAAAAAGAAGGAAAGGGAAAATCGAAAACTTGTAACATGGAAAAAAAGCTGAAAATTGAAATGTTCATATCGCTTCTGTCACGTTCCGCGCGGGAATAATTTTTATTTCGAATTTTCTCGCGCAATTCGTGACTAGAACTCGCGAAATAGCACGTTCGGGTTCGTCAGCGGCGGGATTAATTATCAAAGTATCGGAATACACAGGATGTATTCCGTTGCCTTTTTAATATTTCATTTCCCATAGTTAGTTCTTTAATATCGCGCAACCGTGGCGTTATTCTACGCGACACGGGTCGCGCGATATTTTTCTCGAGAATCGCGAGCGAGGGCTCGAGGGGCCATCCTAACGTCTCCTCTCGCCTTCTCTCACGCGAGGTACAATTTCGCTATTTTGCAGAAATCCTCCCCGGCTTGTCGTCCGACGGCCGAGAGATCGGCAGATGAACGGGCCGGGGAAATCAGTCCCGAAGATACAGTGAAAGCGTGAGCTTGAACTTCTGATTGGCTCCTCGTTCAGCACCCGCAGGAGAAAAGTAAATCTTGAGGGAACAAGGATCTTGAACACCCCGGTCTATTACAACGCGCGGAAGTCGCGATGGCCGTAAGGGGCCTGAAAAGTGTTACTCGCCGCAATGGTCAGCCTGTTCGTGCTAGTTCATAAGTGTAGTTATCCACGCCACGAACAATACTGTCGTGTAGTTTAAGTGTGTGTTTACGGTACGAGAGAGTGTGAGTGAAAAGGAGTGAAGAGAAAGAGAAAGGAGAGCGCGATCAACAATTGTATGTGTTATCTATTCCGAGTGAATATTGTAAGTGCGATCGTATGTGTGTGTGAGCGTTTGTATGCGTGAGTACTTGCCGGCACATTTAGTAGATCTTTTATTAGAGCCATTGGTATCAACAATATTTCGTGCCATTTCGACCATTAAAACTCGAGTCATAATAAAACATTGCCTAAATTATTTAACGACCTGCGCGAAATATCGAGAAGCGTCCTGTATAGGACGATCCGGAAACGATCC
>JAPYZD010006225.1:0-10840 GCA_030522725.1 Ichneumoninae sp. B BG-2022a | reverse complement strand
AATCTGAAAAAATTCATACGTATTCAGAAAAATAAACGAATCATTTTCATTAAAAAAAAAGTTTTGTTGCCGGGTAATTTGTTAACCAATTAATTTTTGGATAAGTTTGTTAATAACATTTTGCAATCATTATTATGCAAAATGAATCTTCTCAGTTCCTTTAGTATACATGATGTTTTTCAAATTTTTACACCATCAAGAAGTACTTGCAATTTTCTCTTATTGTTGTCGAACTTATTCGAAGTCAGCGCGCAGCGAGACTCCTTCCTTAAATCAAATAAATATTTTACTTAAACAAAATAAACGGTGGCCGTTAAATAAATGATTTATCTTCGTGTGAAAGTCTCAGATTTCCAAGATTTTTTACCATAATCTTTAAGAAAAAAAATGCTTATAAATCCAATACTTCCTACGATAGGTGGCGGGCTAATACTATGTGCTATGGTAATATCTCTCAAGCGATGTAGTAATTTTTACTAGATCCTTCTCTCAGTGCAAAAGTTATCGAAAAATTGCGTTTTGTTCCATTATCCCGTTTTGCCCCAACGTCTCATTTTGCCCCGCCCTCCCCTATACATATACATGTGTACACGAACGAGAAGAGCACAGTCGATGTATTACACAGTTCAAGCGAGGGCCAAACCCTGCTGCTTTGTGACACTTCTTATCGATCAGATTTGCATCTACTTCCCCCCTCGACGACGCCCCTCGCCCCCGGAGGCGGAGGGGTTTTTTTCCGATATTTCATTTAGGATAACGAGCCAACGAGGACTGAAAACTGCCGGCAGCAGACACCGGAGGGAGAGGCCTGAGAAAATACGATCCATTGCCCGGAATATCGAATATCGACGTTCGCCTCATCATACCTTTTTCCTTGCCATCGGCAAATTTCTCCATTTACCTACCGAGGGTAAAAATCGAGGGTAAAAAAGATACTTTCGCCGGGACGATTTGCATCCTCGTCGTGGCAATGACACGTGTTATCGGGCTGTAAAAAAAATGCCGGAGTGCGCGGAATTATCGGTTCGAGTTCATCGCGGACCATCCGCGATTCTCTCCATTTCCGGTCGCAGCTGCTCGCTGTATTTAATTTGTCCGGGAAGTAAGGAAGACGTTTCTTTGCCGCGAGAAAATTGAACCATTCAATTGTCGGCTCCACTGACCCGTAACATTTTCTCAGATACACACTCCTGACCGTTCTGTAATATAGAATTTTCCACCGGTCGCCGAGGGGCATTCCGGGCACGTTGTAATCGTGACGTTCCCCGGCACTCTGGCACCGAGCACAGTCGGTTCGTACGCTCCAGTTAACCGGTATGCGAGCACCAGCTGCTCTTCCACCCTCTAACGTATATTCCGCTCGCGTGAACCATCCCCGCATCCTACCTCCTACCACTTGCTTTTGCGTTTTGAGTTAGAACTCGTGCCGAATTCTGCTGTTCAAACAGTCGGAGAAATTTTGGCGAGCTTGGGATTTTCATTGTAGCGAGAACCTCGTTATGTACACCTTATGTCTCTACCCACTGGTGCAGTAATATAATAATAAGAAATTGTTATTACTATATTACGTAATTATAATAACAATTATTATTACTGTTGTACAGTCAACAAATATAATTTTATAGGTATTTGGGATCGTTGCCAAATTAAGAGTAAAACTCAAGTTTGTTTATACAAACTAAGTAACAAGTTTATTCAAAGAAAGATAATTAATTTGTTCGTTGCCAATATTTCTTAATACATTCGTCGATTTCTTTGAACATGAGCCTAACTCCGAGACCAACCTCTCTGTTCTCTAGTCGAGATCAAACTGCCTATTTCTCGGTCGCGATCTGCGACGTGCAAATTGATGTGGCTGCAATTTTATTACCTGCCCATATTTGGGCATATAGAATCGGGCATCGTCCGATTCTTACTCGGCAAATTCCTACACGTGTCGGCGTCGTGACGCGGTGGATTTGCCAGTATTTCCCAATCCATTCTCCAATTTATTTAATACTTCTTTTAATTTTAATAGATACAATAATTCGGGGTACAACATTACTATTATTAAGTAATAATGATTATTATTATGCATATTCCCTTATTTCCTTATGAATTTTCCCTTATTTTGCGGTATTTTAGTGTATTTTTCGCTATTTCTTTTTGCAATATTTTAATATTTCTATTCATGTTATTTTTGCGATATTCCCGAAATTTCTGTTTGTCCTACTTTCGTTATTATTTTTTCTATATTTGTTTTTATTCTATCGTGTTTTTATTTTGTATTTCTTTTGGCTTACGTGCGGATCGGCGCGAGTTGTTTGCGTATGGAATGTTTTTCTAACTGTGCACGGAGTTCTTAGGGGGCTGCGGTCGCAGAACACGAAATAAACGTTTCTATCTATCTATCTACATTATTAGTATATTATTAAGGAATTCTGATGTTTTTAGCTGACTTTCTCGTATATTGCGATCATTGATCTATCTGGAGGTATATTGGCGCGATTTTTTTTTTCTTTACTCCGAGTTCTTTTCAAATTCATAACTTGTGTATTATTTTTCATTTGTAAAAGCGACTCCTCATCGGATGAGGATTCTTTGACCGTCAGATTTCTCCCTTTCGGTCTGTAAATCGGCATTGCTTGTTTATATACCAAATAAACAAATAAATAAATAAATAATAATAATAATAATATTATAATAATAATACATTTATTGCTTATAGAAAGAGCTTATATTTCGGCTCGTACAGCAAGGGGGCTACAAAATATTTAACATGTCGAGTTCACATTTGATAATTACATTTTTTTTTTACAGCGTTTCATGTTATTGCACCGCAAGTGCTTACAAAAATATATCACATTCCTATATCACTCATACACAAATATAACACGCCCGGTCACTCGTTAAGCGCAAAAGCTTTGAGCATTACGCTTCTGACAATATAATAGTAGTCTCTTGCAATGTGGGATGTCCGAGGGGGACATGAGGGACTCCAACTCATACATTCTCGACTTTATTCTCTTCTACAGTCGGAAGTTTGAAAATAAATAAATAAATAAATAAATAAATAACGGGCTGAAGGACTCCGATGGATGGTCCTTTGGCAACGTCATTAAAAGTGACTTAACAACAACATAGAGAGATGTATCGGAGATCGTATGGACCAACTCTTATTGTCAATAAATACCCTTTTACTACTACTAAATAAATAAATAACTAAATAAATAATAATAATAATAAATATCATTATTAAGGGTAGGGACTGCCTGATCATTCGATAAGCGATAAATAAATCTTGACTCCGAAAAAACATATATTTATCAATATTCCTCTTACTGCATCAGGCGAAGTAAACTTTAGGACGAATCTCAGTGTTCCAACGACGCCGTCTCTTTCCCATTTCCTATCCAATCCCGATGGAGTCTATTCCGGGAATGACGCAAATAAAATCGGATGTTCCTTCGTTTCATCCTGCCCCAGGAAACATAAAAAAAACATAATAATAACGAAAGTCCCCAATGAAAAAGAGATGAATTCTCGTTCCTCATCTTGGCTTCCACGTAGCTTCCGTCTACGTAGCTTGTGTCAGTGTTTACGTGCGACGAGTCTACGTGCACCCACACGTTTCCTCGAAGCCCAGCGCAATCGCTTCTAGCGCCGTTCGATAAGAACTTCGATATCGAGTTACCTCTTTGCCGGAAAACTCGTACCGGGTTGCTGGATGTGGAGAGTCCAAGGGCCGAAGTGTAAGAAAGCGGCGGTTGCCGATGGTTCGTCGACGGAAACCGAGGGAATCTCCAAACAGCGGCGAGACGGACGGAAGGGGCGAAAGCTTCGGCGTTGACTTCGTCCGAGAACCTTCGCGTCGGTCGCGGAAACTGAGACGTAACTTTCGAACGCCCAACCGCCCGAACTCACCGCTTGGCTCCTTCTTGGGCGCTAAGGTGAGACGAGGGCGAGAGTGATGTTCTAAGATATCTAGTGGAACTGGCGCGACCACGGACTCGGAGTTGCATCGCAGTCGCGGTCGCACTAGGGTTGACTAGACGTGCAACCGCGTGTTGCAATGACTATGAGGAGACTCCGGGGATATTCAAATTAGACCGATCGGTTTGCTCAAACTTTTAACCTCTGTGCAACTCTGTTTTGATGGACCCCAGTCATCCCCATGACAACTAAAAATCATTATTATTATTATTATTATTATTATTATTATTATTATTATTGTTATTATTATTATTATTATTATATATAAATTATTATATATAAAACGACATACTAGAGGCGGTACAGAAAATAAACATGTGCATCTTAAGGAGGTTGGAGCGAGTGGTGTTCATTCCGCCTAAATTCGAGAAATTCGGGCAAGAATTGCAAACACTCCCCAATGTTATAAAAATCTTAAAAAATTCATACTTATTATAGGCATTGAAAAGACTAATTTTACATAATATTTTGTAATAGGTTGTAAGAACCTGAACAAAATAAAATTACTACTACTGTAGAATACAGAAGAATCTTTTGCTGTTCGCAGGCTCATGTCAGAATGCAGAACCCCGAGGATCCTTCGCCTCCGAGGACGGTATGCGAGACCCCAATCACAGTCGTGACGATCCCCAGGAAGCCACGGTGGATCAACCTTACAAGTGAATAAAATATTTTCGCAAAACTTTACACACAGTGGAATCTCTTACGTGACAATGCAGGAACAAGTGGACCATGCGACTGCCCAATTAAGTTTACTCCATTTTGCCCCCTCCAATTTTACGGCCCACCCACATACCACGAAATATTTTGAAATCCTTTCGGAAACATTTTCGATCTTTCAGATCTTACGAAATATTTCTAAAATATATGAAAATAATATTTTTAAATATTCCGTCAAAATATTCCAACGAAAAGTTTCTTAAATATTATGAAATAATTTTAATTTCATGATTCACGGAAATATTTCTATTACTATTTCGTGTTAATTAATTTATTATTAACGTATTATTATTAAGTAAATTTGCATTGGCGTTGTGATCTTTCACGTTTCGTTCAAAAAACATTTCAGAAACATTTCGGTGTAAGATTAACAAAGCGGACAAAAAAATATTTTCAAAATGTTTAAAAAACCTTCCACAATTTTTTTTTAATATCGATAAAATATTTTCAATATTAAAAAAAAATATATATATTATCGAAATCTTTCAAAGACATTTCCGTGCTATGTGGGCAGATTCTTTTCCCCATCACCGGTCTCTCGACTCCACCGGAAGTCAACATCCGAGATTTTCCACTCTCCATCATAAACTCCGTACCGTAAAATTCATAGCAATAAAAAATTGACAGAGGGGACAAAAAAGTTTCTCTTCGCACTGTCGCTCGTCTTCGCGTGTCTCTCAGGAACTTTTTTCATCCTGTATCCCTCTTGTCTCTCGTCAACATGAAATATCGAAGTCTTATCGAGCACGAGTGCATCCCCGAGAAAGAAAGATGTGAGAAATTGTTGAAAAATCTGGCGGACGGAGAGAGAGCAAAAAAAAATAAATAAAAGAAACAAACTAGACGGTTCGATAAAAAGTGCATTCCCCTCTTGTGTCCTCCAGCCCGGTAAGATGGGACGTGTCTCAGGAGGATGGAAGGAGTCCCGACGAGCGCGTCGACTCGGCTCCGGCGATCTCACCGCTGTCGGATACCGGCGTGGAAACTAAGGCGGAAGCTTCGCCGGGACGGTCCGACGGAAGCGACAAAAACAATGCGGCCTCCGAGCTCGGAGATCGGGATGCACAATCGACCAGAAAATCGATCTTCACTGCCGTCTCTTATCGCTGCAGTGAGTTCCAAGTTCTTCAACACTAAAAAAAATAAAAAATAGTATTTTGCTTTACTGAGTGCGAAAATACTGGGCGATGAGTATCGTAGAAAAAGTTTTTCTTAACTTGTGTGAAAGTTTTATCGCACTAGTGTCGTAATGTATTAGGGTGTCGTATAGGCGAGGGTTATTGAAGTGTGCTTGTCTCTACCTCAACTCAATTTCCCAAAATGTCAATTACGATTTTTGGTTCCAAAGAAATTAATTTTCAAAGATGGGCAGTCGACCAGAAAATCGATCTTCACTGGCGTTTCTTATCGCTGCAGTGAGTTCCAAGTTCTTCAATACCAAAAAGAAATAAAAAATAGTACTTTGCTTTACTGGGTGCGAAAATACTGGACGATGAGTATCGTACAATAAAAGTAATGAGTATCGTAGAAAAAGTTTTATCGCACTAGTGTCGTAATGTATTAGGGTTGCGTATAGGCGACGGTTTTCGAAGTGTGCTTGTCTCTAACTCAACTTAATTTCCCAAAATATCAATTATGATTTTTGGCTCCAAAGATATTAATTTTCAAAGATGGACAATTGACCAGAAAATAGATCTTCGCTGCCGTTTCTTATCGCTGCAGTGAGTTCCAAGTTCTTCAATACTAAAAAGAAATAAAAAATAGTACTTTGCTTTACTGGGTGCGAAAATACTGGACGATGAGTATCGTACGATAAAAGTAATGAGTATCGTAGAAAAAGTTTTTCTTAACTTGTGTGAAAGTTTTATCACACTGGTGTCGTAATGTATTAGGGTTGCAAATAGGCGTGGTTTTTCGAAGTGTGCTTGTCTCTAACTCAACTTCATTTCCCAAAATATCAATTATGATTTTTGGCTCCAAAGAAATTAATTTTCAAACATGGACCAGAAAATAGATCTTTACAGTCGTCTCTTATCGCTGCAGTGAGTTCCAAGTTCTTCAGTACCAAAAAAAAAATACTACTTTGCTTCGCATGGGTGCGAAAATATTGTACGATACTCGCGCGAAAAACTTTTTCTTAACTTGTATGAATGCAAAAATCGCCTTCGGCTCGTTCTGCAAACTCATTGTTGCGAGAAAAAGTTTTATCGCACTAGTGTCGTAATGTATTAGCACGGTAAAAGTGAATTGTAAATTGATTGTACAACAACTTAAAATTTGCTTACATTTCTTACAGTAATTGAACATTAATGTTTCTTTCTGGTCCAAATAAAAATACCAGAACATTAAAATGAAATTTACAAACATTTTAATTCAACATCGAAATTTTACTGTAAATTTGTTCAGTCTGATCAGCTCATGCGTATCATTTTTCTCGCCCGCCTTAAAAAGCTCCACTTTCCCATCACAACCACAAAAAGTTCCACTTTTTGTACGTGTCACAAAAAAAAAACAAAAATTGAAACATAACTTTTTATGTTTTAATTTTATAAATGATTTTTTTAAGTTTTAATGTTGAGGAAGATAAAGGTAAGTAATTTAAAAAAAAAAAAATTACCCACCTTTATCTTCCCATCTGTTCCGTTAGCTAATTGAGTTTCTTTCAGATTCAGCGCGCGGCTCGAAGAGGCGTCTGTGCGTCGGGGAGTCTCGGCTGAAGAAGCGTCGTCGTTACTCGACCGGTGTCAGAGGGATTTCCGGCGAGCCGTCGGTGAGCAACAAGATCCGCGGTTCCTCGACTAGAAGCAGGCGGATACAGGAGCGAGGCCAGACGAGGGCGAAGAACCGTGGCAGGAAGAGAAATGGCAAGAGAACGAGGCAGCAGGACAGCGCGGGTAGGTCTCGGTCGCGCAAGAACAAATCCGGCCGGATCAACGAGGAGGCTCCGGCGGCTCTTCGGCAGGCCTCGAGTGGCAAGGCAAACAGCTCGATGGAAGCACCGGAAGGATTGGGTTCGAAGGAATCGCCGATGAACGAGACCCTCGTCCATGCGGAATCCAATCCGTCGGAAGACGCGACCTCGAAGCGAGCTTCGGAAACGGAGAACACGATTGCGCCCAGAACGACCGACAAACCGGAAGTCCCTCGGAGGCTTCACGAGGACAACGTCGAGCACGAATTTTCGAAGAACTTGGAAAAGGAGATTCTCTGGTCGAGAACCGAGAGACCCGGCGTCTTCGAGGAGAACAATTCGACCTCGTCGCGAGGCGGCCAAGAGGTCAAGAAACCGGAAGTGAAGTTCGCCACTGCCGGCGAGGCGGCGATGAACGCCAGATTCGACGCCGCGAAGATGCTCGGCTATTCCAGATCCGCCGAAGATCTGCCCATTATGGACCTGGAGAACGAAGTTCTCGCGAGGACCCTGGAGGACTACAACGCTTATCTGAAGAGCAGCGGAAAAGTCGCCAAGTCGCTGCGACGCGCCGAAGGATGGCCGGAGGGCGAGAGAAACTCTCCGGCGCATCAGAGAGACGTCCCGATTCCGGGCCGACCGCCCCGCGTCGAATACCTTTCCGGGGACGCTGACCAGCGAAGGGATCAACGGCGAGAGTCCGAGGAACTCGCGGAACCCGAAACTAGCGGCCTTAAGGGAGATCTCACCTGTATAAACGGGACATTCCTGCCCGCTCCGCTCTCTCGGCACGCTCTTATCAAATATGTAAAGTAAGTAGTCGCTTTTCATGAATTATTCAATTCATTTGGAGGACGGGAAAGCACTGAGTCGTCCGCTCCGTTCTCCGTTTTCCGCTGGGATCTTCGCGCCGGAAGGGGTGTTCGTGGGTACTATTTCTGAAACTGGAATTGACGGGACGTTCTGGCGCGGCGAAACGTCCCGATGCTCGAGCTTTTATTGCATTCTGGTTTAAGCTTCGCCGGAATTTCGTCAATCGACCCCGGTGGAAAATATTACTCGGACTCGCTGGCTTGTGTAATTTATGAAGCGACTATCTTTTGTATTCTCATGAGGTCAACTTCACATTTTTTTTTATTTAGCTTCTCATCGTTATCATTCGCCACGTGTATGTTTGAATGAGAAGTAATATAATGGCCGGTAGAAATTTTAGAGCGCTGCGTCGAGGCCTGATGAGTTCCTGAAAAGATCTTGTCAGGGGATAAAAGGGTCAGGGTAAAGGTACACTATTGTCCAATATTATCAGAAATTTTACAATATTTTTTGAGATTTTACAATATTTTTTGAGATTTTACAATATTTTTTGAGATTTTACATTGAGATTTTACAATATTTTTTGAGATTTTACAATATTTTTTGAGATTTTACAATATTTTTTGAGATTTTACAATATTTTTTGAGATTTTACAATATTTCTTGAGATTTTACAATATTTTTGGTGATTTAAAATAGTTTAGTTTTTATTGCATTCTGATAAAGCTTGGCCGGTATTTTGTCAGTCGATTCTGTTAAAAACATAATGTCCATACACGCTGACGAGTATCATTTATGAATCCTCAATTTTTAGTATTCGCGTGAAGTAGACTTAAAAAACTTAAATTTAATGTCTCATCGTTACATAAGTTCGACTCAGAATTAATGTTATCCCTGGTAGAAAATTTAGAGTGATGAATCCAGGCCTGACGAGGTCCTAAAAAGGCTTTGTTAGGGTACAAAAGAGTCAGCGCAAAGGTGCACTATATTGCAAAATTTTAGAAAATTATACACTTTATTTGAAATTAATAAAACGCATAATTCTACGAATCGCCAAAAAAATTTCCCTGGCGTAACCACATAGAATCGCTTGTATGTTAGTTCGTAATTTTACAAATTCTCGAAGATCCTCGATACCGGGACACGAGTATCTGGAGGCGGACTACGAGTGCACTCCGGGTTACTATATGGCATCATCGAGCAGCAGATTGCTGTGCAAGGATCGCCAGTGGGTCGGGGAGTTACCGAATTGCAGGATCAGACGCGGTCAATCGGGTCCCTGTGCTGGTTCGTCGTGCGATCAGGTCTGCAAGGAGGTCGACGGCCAGGCCAAGTGTTCTTGCTACAAAGGTTTCCGTCTGGACGGTCACAAGTGCATCGGTGAGCTCTATAACCGACCCCCTTTGTGTCCCGATAGTTTCCCAAATCCCTTTATACAATCCGCAACTAACCACCGCACCGAGCTCGTTAAACCACTTCTTGCTAAACTGCGAGGAAAACTATTCCGCCAAGTTACTGTGTCCCATACCCAACTTCCCACCAACTTGAATCTATGAAAGCGACGTTGATGAATTTTCCACCGATAAAATCAATTTATCTCGCGCAATTTGTCACAGAAAAAATATCGCAGTATTTTTATCGTGGATGTACGAGCAGACACACTAACTCAACTCAGTACATGTATTTATTGACATTTAGTTACAAATTGACGATACGTGATAGCTTTTATATACATCGTGTGGTTCATACGGTGTAACATAAAATGCCAACGAGCCATCGACCGCAGTCCTTCGGCTCGGGCTTATCCTTGGTTTAAACTGGGACAAGGTAGTTGTGTGGAAAAATAGTGATCGTTGCAGTTAAGAGACGGTTTTCACTATAGCGTTTCGTTGGGCATTTTTTTTTATGGTTTCGGGGAATTTACGTCTGAGGATAGTGTGTCGTGTTCGTTGAATGCAGAGCTGTTCTATGATTCCAAAGTTATCTTTTGCGAATTGATTAATGAGATTACCTAATCTGTTTACAATCGGAGTGATGCCAGTTTTTTCGTATGTAAGAGAGTCGCCTGTATTATATAATTGGTGTACTCTCTTCTGCAACTCATCTCAATTCCCCAAAATATCAATTATGATTGTCGACTCTAAAGCAATTAATTTTTAAAAATACAATTTTTCTTCCTGAAATTGCAGATATACACGAGTGCCATACCTTAATGTATTTACAATCGGAATTATTAGGGGGTATCGGATTATATAATGGGTTTACTGGGTTGCGTATATGCGAGTCTTCGAAGTGTGCTCGTTTCTATAACTCAACTCAATACCTCAAAATATCAATTATCATTTTTTACTCCAAAAAATGAATTAAAAGAAATGAAATGCTTCTTCTACAAATTGCAGATATAAACGAGTGCGATAGCCTAAT
>JAPYZD010006222.1:0-18619 GCA_030522725.1 Ichneumoninae sp. B BG-2022a | reverse complement strand
CGAAATGGATTGAGTCTACGATTTTTGGAAAGTGTATGGTTAAAGCTATCGATTGATGTGAAAATCATCCTCGAATTAACTTTTGTTACGTTTGACAACACCATTCTATTCCCCGGTCGGCCTTATAAGGATCGGGAATGGGGACATTTACCTTACTCCAAAATGCCGGAAGTGGATTCTTGCTTCTCGATTTTCTGGAAAACGAAGCATCGGATCGGAATTCCAACGAAACTTTTACCATATATATAGGACAAACGCTTTCCAACGCGCCCTGTTACCATTATAACTGTTCGGTAGATGCTGAGATATGGTCATCATGTCTCTATCGAGCTCCGAAAATATTATAAAATGTGATATGATGTGATGTGATGTGACTCGTGTCTACTGCGCATGCGTTCGCCGTGCCAGCTGGGTTTTCTAGCTTCTCTCTCTAACATTCGCACCAAGGCAGCACTCTCGCTCGTTTTAATACCAAAGTAAGTTCCTGAACGGGCCCATGCAGTTAGTCGGTTCGCAAAATATTTTTTTTTCTACTGACGGGAAAAGTTATGTTGCAAAATTGTTTTTTTTTAATGTTTTCTAAGTGTTAAATTTATATGTGATACATGATATTTTTATGTGGTGTGATTGAAGCAGTGATTTGTGTATATGGTGTAAAAAAAACTCAAATATATAATAAACAACGTTTCGTCTATATATTTAGTATTTGCTTTTGTGTTACAATACAATACTGACTCGTAAAATGATTTTTTCCACGATGTACTATTCTTCAATCTGTTTAAAAGGATATAATAATTTTAGCCAGTGCTTTTTATTCTCTTCCAATTCTGTTATACGTCCTGCGGCACAAGTTCCAAGAATCCATTATTTCCCTATCCGAAGGAAGTGAATGAGATTAATGAATAATTGAGTCATTGTTACGCAGCGGGTCGAAAATTCCACCTCAAATAGATTACATTAATTTGACGATCCTCGCCGTGTATTCGAGAAAAATCAATAATTTCCTCGCCGAACGATGTCGATCATCCGTTAATTTCGATTAATCGGGGGGGGGGGGGGGGGGTGGGGGGGAAATCGGCGAACGAATCAAAAACGATTCGTCACTTCGCCCATCGATTCGTTTTTCCACCGACCAAGATACAAACCTTACATAAACTTCTTCGTAAATTCTTCGCAAAGTGTAATAAAAATGACTGTGGGTGTTCGATGGACCGTGCAAGATCGCCCGCATCCCTGCCCTCTTCTTTCCCGTTCTCGACTTCCGTAGGTCGTAAAGACCGAAAGAGAAGTTCGGAACCGATGGAGTGTCGCGCATTCCACGATTCCACTCCGAATGGTCAAGCGAGAAGTGAACGCAGGATCGAAACAGGGTTTCCCACCGACAATCTTCTCCGAATCGCCTTACGGCTGGTGCTTTGTCAAACGAGCCTTCCACCTGCCCCAAGGAATGTTCCACACCCTCCTCTGACGGCGAATTCACGAAATAACAGCCAACTGAACCGATCCACCCGGTCCGAACCATCGAATACAAGATGTACCGCTGTTGCCGCCCGTATCAATGGGAGCCGGTATTCCAGCGTTAAAACATCGGAAGACCGTAACTCGTTACGAATTGGATTAACGGTAACGCAGCGAATAGGGGCGTAAAGGGGGGAGGTTGGTGGTCACAAAAAGGAAAGCCGCGATGAAAACGAAGGTATATACTAAAACACGAGGTTCGCGGGGTGGGGGGGGGGGGGGGGGGGGGGGGGGGGGGGGGGGGGGGGGGGGGGGGGGGGGGGGGGGGGGGGGGGGGGGGGGGGGGGGGGGGGGGGGGGGGGGGGTGAGAGCGTGCGAGTTTCGCCATGGCAAAAGTGTGGCCCGGCCGCGAGGGTGATTAACGCGGTTAATTTGTTGCAATTTCACCGGGGCTAGCAGTTGCCCCCTCGTACACACCGTTGGATACCCCGGTCGGTCGGAGCAACGGGAGAGCCGACCTTTGTTAGGGGCACCCACCGTGGCACGGTATGGAACGAGCGTACCGTATACGGACCAAGCGAAAACCCATCCCCGGCATCGCAGCATCCCCAGCGGTCCCGTCTCCCAACTCCCGTCGTGACCGCCATCCAGTTCGTTCCTCCAACCTCCCCCGTCGACAACCATCCCGGCTCACGTTCTCGCTCCCTCCGCTGCGCCAGGACCAGCGGCACAGCCGAGCTCGCGCACACCCCACGCCTCCGTATAAATTATTTACGAGATGTAATTGTAATTCCCGTGTCGGACGCGAATATCGCGCTGTTCCCTCGTTCGCCACCCCCGCCCGAACTCGTCGACGTCGTCCATCTCGCAAACCAGCCCGGCGCTCTTTCGCTTCCATCTCACTCCCGGTGGAGAAGACGAGCCGCCGGTTGATGGTGGGAAGTGGCGGCGGTGCCGCTCGGCGCGATGAATAAAAGCGTCGATTCGACTCGACGGCTCAATTTTCCGTCGGTGCCAACAGCTTTTTCCGCACCTCGCGGCTGCCGCCCCCGGTGCCGCCCATAGTTTCATGTTCCATTAGTGCCTGATGAGATTATCAAACAATTCCGGTGGATACACAACGGGAATGGCGGATAAACCAACACAGACACGTTCGTACTATTCACGATTATGGTTGTGTGCCGGTAACTTTGATGCGGATCACTGTCGTACGGTGCCAATTTCGTTGGGCGACGGTGCAGATGCTTGATGATCGTGACGCGTTGATCTGGGTGCAGGCTGGGTGCAGTTGTACTCTGTGCAATTGCGTTGGTCGTCTATGGATCAATTTTTGCTTTCTCATAGAGGAAGCTTTGTTTTCGTAAAAAAAAAAAAAATTGAGATTTTAATGTCAGAATACTTAAAATAGTCTAAAACGTCGAGAAATATGATTTTTAGGTATGGAGTCCGGATGTGTGTGTGTGTGTATGTGTGTGTATGTGACAGAGTTGCATCGTTTAATATGACTATAAGTCATATTATATATAGAGCGATCAGGTCGCTTCGTTCAGTGCTATTTTCGTGAACATTAAGGCCCAATTGGAGACTTTATGCGATTCAAAAATTCATTTTTTGTATCGCAAAAATTTTTGTGAAATTTCAATTTAATTTTTTCAATTTTTCAATTTTTTGGAAATTCTCTGTGGCAGCTCTTAAAACTGCACATAAATATACTATTGTGATCAAAGACTTTTGGTATTGAATTGGGTCAAAATCCATCGAAGTGGTAAGATTATATGAGATTTTCAGTTTTTTGGGATTTTTTTTATCAGCGTTCGTGCATCACAAACATCGATTGTTGTTAAAAGGATTTTTTTAAGGAGCTATTGTTAATGCTATCTCAAAACTGCAAGTTTGAATCAGATTCAGCGACAAGGCCGATGTGTTTTATCTGCGACCGAACCGAGCACCTCTCGATCTTAACTCACCATCGCTGCATTATCGTGCTGTCGCAACTGACCCCCCTCCTCCGTATACTTGCGCTACTGCTATTGTTCGATGATTTACGTACGGCGGAATTACCTGTAGCCGCATTAGAACCTTCGTGTTGATTTCCATCGTTCGCCCGGCACGAGCGAGAAACTAGGAGGTGCTCGAGCGACAGGCAAAACGGCGAGCTTGCTGCCGCTAGAAACGCAATCACCAAGACCGCTGTTTTGTCTTCCATTTCGTTACTTTTTTTTTGTTTAGTGCACCCCTAAAAAGTTTATGTGACACAATTTTTCTAGACTTCTGTTTTTATCGCTGTGGTATCAGAGGAATAATCAAAGCTGGCACTTCGAGCTCCCCCACTGTTACTCTTACGCGATTGGTTACGCGGTCTCATTCCCCCTCCCAGCGGCGAGTGACTATAAAAGGCGGAGCGGCTGCAACACCGAGAGACATTCTTCGTCGAGCTCTCTGATGAGCCACACGATCAGCTCTTCCCTAAAGCCGGGAAGCTTCTACAGTTAAGCCAATTCAGGCCTCGAACTTCCACTGTTACTTTCACGTGATTGAGTGGGCTGTCTCGTCCCCCTCAAAACGGCAAGCGCCGAATGGCTCTAAAATCTAGAGCAGTAGCAACACTGATTTTTCGAAATACCCAAAACGTGTAACAGTCCTGCATTGCATACAAGAGGACGACTCGAATGGGAGAAATATATAGGTGACAACTTTCTCTCTTATTCTAAAAGTGGTGAATATGGCCCATTTCGATTAACGCGTACCTAAATCAATGATATGAACCGGGCTCCATTCCACGTTTTTACCCTATATGATTTCTCTTTCCGATACTTCGCCCGTCCATCTGCAATACCAAATCCTACAGGTCCTCAAAATCTCCGCTTGATCATTAAAACCTCATGAATTGCTATTCCCGTCCAATCGGGACATGCTGATCGACCCCCTCACGAAATGGGTAGGAATATCCAATCCATAGATTAATCGTTCCGCAGTCCTGTTAACTTTGGTCCAACTATTGCTGATGGCGCAAAACCTTTTATTAGAGGAACGATCGAGAGGTCGATGATAGACTGCTAATAAATTACTTGATTTAAACATCCAGCTCTTTATCAACTAATGGGAAAAACCCATTGACGTCATCGGGTCGAGTTTCTTCAGCAAAGACAATTCGTATCAAATGAATCATAGATACGCATAGGTTCTCAACACCGAGCATGTTCGAGAAAATTTTTCACGCCAGGAACAGAGTTTTTTGGTCCACCACAGAAGGGATCACCCGGGTGATCCTTGCGAGCGTTTGGACATCTCGACCATTTGCTCCGCATCTCGAAGGGATCAAGCTCTTTCACATGGGATCTTCCCTCCTAGTACCGACGAATGAATAAACTCGTTGTTCATCACCTCGGGAGATTGCCTTCGGCAGACACTCGTCGTAGAAGTCAGTCGTAGAAAACACGTACGAGGTATACATAGTTACAATCGAGAGATAGGAAGCTCGATGGTGGAGGTACGTCTGGTCGAATGTATAGAGATAACCGGCGGGTAGGAAGAGAGTCAGGGAGGTCGGAGATAAGCAGGAAGTGTTCCCCGAGGTGCCGTCTTAACCCAATTTCAGCAGTGTCTGAGTTAACGTAAGAGCCACCCCGTTTTCCGGGTGTTATGCAACGTTTCGTCGACGGTATCCGTGAGAGAGATCCGAGACTCATACTTGACGGGGTTGAGTTTCTGGTGTTGAGGCAGCAGGTATGTCCTGGAAAGTAGAGGGTTATAGGAACCACCGGTGAGGATCAGAAGGGAAGCAGCGAGGTTGGACATTGCGCGGGTTTCGTACTCAAAGAGCTCGCTGCGGAATACACTTGCACGTGGGTCTCTCGGTGCACAACTACCACAGCCTCTTCCGCTTTCCTCTCGTACAATTGCTACGCGGGGGTACTCTACCGCCCCCGACTCGGCTCTTCGTGGCTTTACGGCGCGGTCATGAATCAGGCATGGTTAGCCACTTGATTATACGGAGCACCGTCTGCACAGCGTCGGCACCCCGTCGGTCGATTCTGTCTTACCCCCTTCGAACAAGGCAACCCCGAGCAACCGACATTAAGACACTCCTGCTTAAACTCACGTACCCGTATATATCAAATCATTCGAGTATCCTGTCCGCTAGTGGGGCAGGGTGGGTCAAGGTGTTCGAAGTTCTTTCCTAGAGTGGAATGTTCTGTTCCTGTTCCTGAGAGCGCCACACAGGCCCGGTATTGGCACAGCGTCGGCCAGCACCGATCCTGTGGGTCATTAATCATTTAGTGTGTTGAAGACACGCTCGAAAACCACACTCCAATGCTCGGTCCGAAGACCTCTCGCCCATAAAGAACATTCGCTATCAACTTCCTGTATATCCACTTCCCGTTGAAACACCTGACAGAGAAACCACCCCAAGATCTTATCAGCACGTTGACTTAGGAAAATCCTGCTCTCACCAGTTAAGGATCACCGAACAAGTTGGACCTTTCCACAAATGGGAAACGACTCACTTAGCCAGCTTTCAGCGATCTGGAAAAGATCGAATACCTCGAAGTTGTTACCAGCAGAGGGAGTCATTTATCAACGATGTGCAGCATTCTAGTTTGTTTCTCGAAATTTTATTTCACATCTAAGATATGAAGGGTGACTGACATCCACCAACTATCGTAACACACGCATACGTTGAAGACGAGTGACTCGGTAACACGGCATGCTGACAGATATGCAAGTCGTAACATGGTCGATAAAATTGGTCAGGCGTTGGATCCCGGTTGGGTATCGATGACGGGGTAGCTAAGGTGAGGCCTACACATGGCCGTGCGGGTACACGACGGAGGTAAAGTGAGTAGCTCGACAGTGTGGCGGGGGAGTATGTTTGCGCCCAAGGCAAATGTGTCGGAAGTGACGCGAGCGGAGTCCGCGGGCGTTATCTTTGCCGGAAGAGCATTAGCTTCCCGGAAGTGACAATTTCCGAACGCAAACGTCCCTATTGATCCAACTTCCGACCTTTTGGTGTACCCGGGCTATATAACGGGGTTGACGCTTCACCGCCCGACAACGAATCATCATTCCGCTTCGTCGTTTCCTATGACCCTGTGCATACACGTACACATATGGTCTCGCGACCCCTCTTCGATGCCTCTCTGCATCCACCTGACCTAAAACGACTAATAGAGTTACAATTTCGAATATTTTTATCCAACCTTTGCCGATTTCAAATGTCACCCCGACTGCGCAAGAGGCAGTCGGGGTTTCTCTGTAAGTAAGTTTTGCAGGGGCGAGGGGGGGGGGGCGAGGTGGCAGGGTGGGGGGAGGACTTCGAAGCTCTAATAGTCAAATTATTCGAGGTTAAAGTTGGTAATGCGAGTGCGATTCTGTGTACGGGAAGCCAGTCGGATCCTCGGTTATTAGCATAGCCAGCTCGTTGGGCACGGTCGCACACGCTGGCCTCCTTTTCTCTCGGTAGCACAGAGAGAGGGGAGTAGGAGGAGGAGAGAATCGCCTTCTCACCGTTCTCACAGCCAACCTAGAGGCTGCCCGAGTTCTCTCCCTCTTTCTTCCGTATACAGGCTCGTACACCGAGAGCACGCAAGGTTCTATATAGGCGCGGATGTTACTACGGGGACCCATAACTGCCTAATAATGCCTCGTTTCCTTATATCACGCTTAACACGAGCCAGTAGAACCACACCGAGGAAGTGCACAACTTTGTTAAACTATTGTTATTTCGCAATACGATGCGCTTGCATGCGCCACGGAATTGGCTGCGGGCTACGGTTCTCCTGGACCTTTCTGGCGTAAACTCTTCCTTACCGACCGACGGTAACTGCCGTTATTCCGGAATTAATCGAATTATTGCGACTCGCTGAGCGGATAACTGAATTCTCCTCGATCACTGCTCTATATAAAGATAATCAGGTGTAACGTCCCGTGACATTTGTAGCACAGCAAATTTAACATGCGGAGCTACGTCTCCATATAGTTGCTTTGGCAAGTCACAAATAGATTGATTTTTACTGGAGACCTTTTTGCTGCTTGATATTTCTTTGCTCCGTATACTTAGGATATAATAACCATTATAATTATATACATAATATAATTGTGCACCTACTTGTCGATTGCCCAAAACTCCAGAGCATAAGAAACCTACTGAAGCTTCCACACCATCGGAAACAAATACTCAACGACAGAAAAATGTGTCGCCAAATACTCAAATTCGCGCAAACAGCAAACATACTACAGCTAATCTAAGAATAAGAAATAACATAAATGTATATAACTACAAAATCTACAGCATATTTGTAATCTGAATAAGTAGCTAAAGACCTCGGTGTCGATGCGACTGAAAATAAATGTTTTAAAAAAATATATAATTGTGACATCAACGACATATATTAAAGTAATAATACGAAAAGGAGCAACGAGATATAACAATATAAGGTATAACATTGTTGTATAACGAGCCATACGGACCAAATATCATGGTAACATAGCAGGGCCAATCTATAACCAGTAGACACGACGCTGACCCGTATTTCCCTGATAAAGCATGAAGCAACAAGGGGAGGTGACCCGTATTACCCTAAATATCCATACGCGCCACGAAAAGTGACTCGCTTACTCCCCACTTCTACAACGCGGCGAGTTTTGCTTATGGTATGCAATGGAGATATCAAAACTCCCACGTTTTAGCTTAACTTCTGGGAACACCAGGAACGTTTCGGGGAAAAAAACCCTTAGCCACTACAGGTCACCCTTAGTTGCGATTTGGAATATAAGATGCGTAAAACGCCTAGAGGATACGTTAGTTAAATCCGACCACTGTACGCGTAACGTCAGGCTGCGCGATTACATTTCGAAGACAATCGACATAAAACCATAAATACTATAGTGCAAAAGGCGTGGTTTCCGTGCCAAGTGTAAAGGGCTGCTCTGCTTTGACCCGAAAAAAGAAGCCAACAGTGTTCAGCTCTCCGTTATACTCGCACGAGTTAGGGCTGAACGTAACACAGGACCAACACATTAAACCTTTATAAGTCACTCCTCTATTCCCACTCTTAGACGCTACCGCAGCGATGCGTGCCTCATTCGGCATCCGCTAGTTCTGTTTTGGTACGGTTTCAGGTGCTACGTTCAGACCTGCGAATGGTGAGTTCGCGCGGTGAGAACCATAAACGTAGAATAGTCTCGCTTTTGAGTCAAGGCGTGAACCCTTTACGCGGGGACGGAGAGCTCGCCGTACTGCCGTGGATTTAATAAAGGAAACTTACGGTAGAGGTATTGAAATGAGTCGTCGGTTTGAATACTCACAAAATGTATATATTGAATTAATGTTGTCGAAAAATACAGTAGTCAGAAAAAGAGCCAACTTGGTCAACTGCTACTTTAGTCGGAGTACTCTGCCTCGAAGGCCAGAGGTTTTAATAAGAGTTTTGCCCTCTCTACATAGTCTCGTTGAAGATGCAGCAGGTTGGTTGGTCGAGGATTGGATGACAGAGAAGTTGACAATCGTATTTGGAGGATGAGAAATTTATAATACCCGTAGAATTAATAGATATGACATCACATTTAGGACCCGCAAACTCCGGACAAAGCAGTTAACCCATAGTAGATAGATGTAAATACCTCACCAAGCGATTCGCTGTCAACCAAATAAATCATATTGAACCACTATGCGCGCAGCCACAACAGCAGATAACCCAAAAATACAAATCACTTACGCACACAATGTTCTAACAGCTTCAACAAATGACCACCATAGCGGATCCAGAAAATGCACAAATACAAGTATAAAATATATACCGGTATTGGTACATTTTCCAGATATATCAACAGCAAAATAACAAAGCCACAGCAATAAGTTTAATTAAGTAAGGTAAAAAATTAATGAATACACCCAAACATAGACAAAACCTTGGGCTGAAGCACTCAGGTCGGTGGCCCATTGGCAGTTTTATTAAAAGCGACGTACCAATAAATAGATAGATGTATCGAAGACTGCTATGATAAAATGCTACTGTCAATAAATACCTTTTTACTACTACTACTAATAGATATGAGAAAAGAGACGTTATCATCATAATGTAGAACGATTCGGAAGCGTGAAAATATATTGGAATCTATGACATATTTTATGGTTGACATTAATTAGTGTGCAGGAAGCTCGAGTGGAAGGGCGAGACAGATAGAAGAACGAGTGTTTGGGCGTTAGTCAAAGAAAATATCTTCGGGTGATGTTATCGCCTTTTAGAGCGGAGTGTGAAAGATTTTTATGTGAGAGCGATGACAGAAAAGGGAAAATGACCTGACTCGAAGAAGTCGTAAATTCTTACAGGCAAGGACCGGTACGGTAGAGCAGTGTAGCGAAAGAGTGGAAGTAAAAATGAGACGGATACATGGGCGTAAGCCTATGCTTTTAATGTCTGTCGTCCAGGCTTAAATTAGGTTAATTATTAATTGAATTAACAGTACGGTTAACAATCTTCTTGAAAAAATGTTTTTAAGAATTATGGAGAACGTAACACAGGCGGTGTGACTTTCAAAGCGTTAACCCACTGGCCGGTATTCGTCAACTCCCCCCATTCTAAGTCAACCCCGCCGGTTGTCGCCAGATTTTATCCGTCGTTTCCATGAACGTCGAATAATTGTACAAACATATCGGCACACGTATAAACACCGCGGCTTTTTAACTAACGAGAAACGAGTGGGCAAAAGAGAAAATAGAAAAAAAACCATCATACACTGAGTATCAAGTGAAACTCCCGTTGATTTAAAAGTTACTGCATTCACGTGATCGTTCAAACATTCATTTTTGTACCAGCCACCCCTTTCCGCGCCGCTCTCGAATGTGGAGACCGGCCTGTTTTTCCAAAGTGTATTTCACTGCTTCGCCCCCCTCTTTTTCCTCGATAGTTGCTTTTAATTATATTAAAGAGCGCACGCGAGTTACTCGCGGCTCTCCAGTACCAGCGGGTATTCGATGACGTACACTGTTTGAATACGACCGCACTCCTGGCGAGAGTGGACGAAAAAAAAAATATTGAAGTTGGGCAAAAAAATAAAAAATTGCGCAAGTTCGTAACCGCTCGGTAATTGTATTAACATGACGGCGATCTTGCGACAATGAAAGAAAGGGGGGGGGGGGGGGGGGGGGGGGGGGGGGGGCGAGCCAGCTTGCACGAGGTTGCGTTATGATGTAGGGTGCAAGGAACATTCAGAAGCATTCAGGGGCATTACACGGTGAAAGAACGTACGTCCCGTTAGATTCGTAGTTTTCATGCAATTTGCATTCCACCTGCGCACCGCCGCGCCACAGCCCTTACCCCCGAGGAGCGAGAGGGAGAGACGTTTCGTTCTTGGTCGGTAATTCGTTACAACACGTACGGTCCTGGCCGCTAATGAGGGTACGGAACGAACTGCTACTAACGAACGGTTAATGCCCGGGCTCGTACACCTCGCGGCTCACGCCTCACTTTCTCACACTAACCCCTTCCTCCCCCCCCGCCTTTAACCGCTGTACTGCAAACGTGCAACAGAAGCTGGGGAAAATTTATACATACGGACACATGGACACATACACACACGAGTGCACAATCTTTCCTCACAGTTTCACCCGAAACTCGCAGCTCTTATACATGGGAATTGTACGCTACGCGAAACTCCGACGCCCAAGATGTGTTTTCTTATTTCCCTTTTTTTTACAAGTTTTACGACTCCCTTGAGGCATAGCTTTCGTAAATTGTGGAAGCTCGTGGGTTGATAGGGAGGGAGAGCAAACGTACCTACGATAATGTGTTGTTGCCTCGAAACCATCTGCTGTACCGCTGAATATGTTGTTAATGTTGCTCGGACGGGGGGTGTGAGGGGTCCCTGGTGGCCTGCAGCGCTTTACGAGACGAGGCGGTAAGGGTTGCAGGGAGCGCCGTTACTTTGTGGCGCTATATGCGTAATCATGAAAAAGATTTCTATATGTTTAACAGACCCAGCGATTTTGTTGTTATATCTGCAGAAGCTCAGTTACCTACTCTTAGTACTGCCGTTGCTATTAGCTCAAAGGTTTTCAGGATTTATCCAGTAAAGGGTTGAAACCCAAGTGAATTATAAAAGCACGATTTATTATGTCAATATTAATTACAATAGTTTGTTCGAGATTATTTATCAATTGTGAAGTACACTCTCTACGCTTTTCTTCCTGCCGAAGAGAGTATATATTTTACGGTGTAATTAACTGACCGTAACGTTGTTCAGATTCAAATCAGCCTGCTCGTGGTCTCGTATATAGGGGCAAGAGTAAGCATGTCAGCTTAATTTTTACAATGTCAGCTGTTTTGCATTTGTTTAAACAATTATTGCATCCGGGTTTCCGATATTCCCCAATAACTGACTCGGCTAATTACTTGCTAATTTCTTAAATGCTATTTGTTACTTCCGTGTTTCGAAATGCGTCGCGCGCTCGCTTCTTCCGTATTTCGCAATCCGTTGCGTGCTCGTTGCATACCGCGATTATTGGGTAAGCGCATTCATTGTTGATTTGCGGAAAAATCTGGCCAAGATTTCGTAATCATTTTATCGAAGTGAACTTTTGAATGGTTCCGGTAATCTTTCCGACGAAACTCGGCTCACGGACACCTCGTTATTTTCACCACCGCGTCTGACATTTCCATTTTCCAAACGGCCCGGTGAGACTGTGGGGAGGTTGGGGTAAAACGCCCCGCATTCTTCATTTGAAATGAGTCTCTTAAGTGACACGTAAAGATTGGTGAGAATTGTCCGTTTTGCCCCGCTCTCCCCTGCAATAAGTGCACCTCGATTCTCCCGACCGGTGACAACCGGAGGCGAAACGCTGGGTGCGTAAAAATTATAAAAACCGAAGGCTCCGCAGCGATCGCTACGCGACCGCGTAATCACCGCACGTCCAGACGGTTACACTACTTGTTACGCATTTATAGGCTGACATTTGCATATTTCCGGACGGTTCGTGTTATTCCGCCATGGTTTTCGAGACGAGAAAACCGCGGTTGCATTCACCTCTCGTCCGGCACGGATCTCGTTCGATTCTTTTTGTCATTATGCGTGCGTGATGCCAAACTTTGCTCCGCGACTTTCAAGGAAGTTCGAAAAATGTCCACAAACAAGTTTAACATTTTAAGGGAATACAGTAGAACCTCGATTATCCGAACCAATTGGAACCGGAGCTCGTTCGGATTAACGAAAATTCGGATAACAGTCAAACTGTGTTAAGTGAAATAGTGTGATACATGTCGAAAAAATTACAGTACCCACATATTGTAAATAACTTCAAACCTTCATCACGAAATCCACAGTTTTCGTTTGGCGCAAGAGAGTTGTACGTCTTATTACAACAACATTTTTTTAATGTCAGAGATCGTTAACTTACAAATATCATACGAGCCCGCTAACAATGTGCTCATCTCTCTCTTATCGCGCTGGCGTAAGTGCATTATGCTTACGCTTAGAGGTCGAAGGACTGGACGCTGAATCCATAACGCACTAAATTACGAGACCAGTTATGAGATCAACGAAAATAATTTTTGAATACGTGTGTATTTCCCCGGCTGAGAAACTCATAAATACTGTGCATACGACAGGGTGCATTTACGGTACCGCTGTGTGAGTCTATGTGAGCTCGAGCGTTCTTGAATTGGCTTGTTGTTTATAGCGTGCAACAACGTATCGGCGCGCAACAATGTAAGAATACAAGAATTTCGCTAAATTGTTCGGATAATAGAAATTTTATCCGAACTAGCGGCAATTCGGATGACAGAGGGTTCGGATAATGGGTCTTCGGATAATCGAGGTTCTACTGTACGTCACAGATCGCCATTTCTTAATGATGGGAGGTGATGGGGGACATGTTGCTAGCAATGGTTGAATCCCATGTTCCTATTCATACATAGGTTCGAAGCTCCTTCAACTCGTTAAATCTTCTAAAATATATCGAGGGCGCACCCCGATTTTTTAACGAGTCCGTAATAATGTTGTAATGTTATTTAAAAAAATGCTAATAGAGTAGTCTGGAAACATATATTTATTTAAAAAGAATGTTGCTTTTCACGCGGCGTTTTATGCAGCTCACGCTAATTGACACAATTTTAAGTTCATGTATCTCGGAATCCATATGGGGAAAAAATTATTAGAAATTCTTTTAAAGAACCTTATTCATTGCACTTGTGATTTTTAGTTCTAAAAGTAGAAAAGTCGTTGTGCGACGTATTCCCTTAACCAAACCCATTTCTATTGATGTTTTCCCAGGATAACGATTCACGCTGCAATGCAAACAAAAATCCCCCGTGGTTCATTTTTGCGCGGAACCTGCGGAACTATTTAGAAAAATTCGGAGCTGGTTTGGCTGGAGTCGACGGTCCCTGCCTCCTTAAATATACATTCGCTGGAAGCGACGTGAGCGTTGGCGGAATTTTTTTGCCTCTCACGTTTCGAGGATATCGACCGATGGTCCTTGTACTCGCGTTGTGTCGCAACAGCTTTTCCCAGGACATCTAAAAGCCGGCTTCTACACCCGCGAATTCTCGCTCCACGAGGAAGCAGCAGCAGCAGCAGCGCAGCCGGCAGTAACCAGACGACCGGGCTGAAACGCAACTCGGTTGCACTCGCGACCCTCTCGTTTGCTTACCCCATTACTCCGATACTCAATGGCCCCCACGCGTGTTCGCTGCACTCCCGGTCTCCTCGACGTTTTACCTGAGTCCCGACTGCTCGCGTTTCCAACCGGCAACGTACACGCCGATTCTTCCTCGCCGAGCCATGGGAGAGCGTACCTGTGCGCCGAAGGTACGCAAAACACCGGGAACACCTGGCGTGGGCGTGCGTGTGTGCCCCGTTTACGCGACTGCACCCAACCGACCGCGACTAACACCCCGCCGCACTACACTGCATTGCAAAAATCTCGTTTAATGAGGGAGAGGAAATAAAAGAAGCAAGGCCGGTCCGGCGAAATAAAATTAAACGAACCTGTCCTTTTTTCGAAGGGGTATGTAACTAATTCGCCAACGACACCGGTGCGGTGGTCTAGTGGTTAGCGTGCCAATAGACGCGGAAACAACCACTAAAGCAGAGAAAAGGGGACACACTGGCCCACTTGTAAATATGTAAATATCTTAGAGTTAAGTATTCTAGTTTTTAGTGAACATTGCAGATATTGTTGTAGGGGTTTTTATTTTGTGACACATCAGCAAACCTTTTTTTTCCCCTTGCTCCACACCGATCGTCGAATGTGATACTCGGTCAGCGCACCAGCGCTTCTAAACTCTATATCGGTCTACCACCTAGCTACATATACGTAACAAATATAGATTGGCAACGAGTCCCATAGGCACATGGGCAAGAGCCAGAAATAATTTTTAAGGTCCTTTTGTCCTTAAGTATTTTCAACCACACACTCATGTAAATGTATCATCATCTGAAAATAAAATTATTTAAAAATAAAAAAAGTGCTTAGCGTGCTCGCCTCTAGATCAAAGCATCGGCAGGTCGACGGTTCGATTGCCGGTTTCGTAGTTTCGCCGAGAATAAAAATATGGGCGAGACGAATCTCCAGATATAAACATCGGTCACTCGCACGTGATAACTATAAGTGTGAGTGTCGGATGTACTCCATGATAGCTGTACTCCATATTTACATTCTCGGTGAAACGCGACGAAGCTCCGATGCCAGGAATCGAACCCGAGGTCGGCTGTGTATGTATGAAATGTCATGGCAAATGCGATACAGAGGGCGAATTTGGATGTGGCCGCAAGAGGCGACTGGCTACTGACCCGGGCCGACCCTGTACAGGCGCTGATGCCTGAGAAAGAGGAAAATACAAATAAAAAAAAACTATTCCGCCGACGGAGCTTGCGAGGTTCTGTCTGGTACATCTTATGCGAGAGCTACGGAATCTACCAACGATTGGTCAAGATCTCAATAGGTACGGTTTTCTGGTATCGGATCATCGGTAATAATTGATTTCAGATTGCGTTTCTTTTTGGGATCGGAACAATGCGCCGGTCTATCGAATAGTGGCTCTGATGGATTGCCGGTCGGTCGCTGCGGTCAGAATTCCACCTTGGGGCAAGATGTTTTCTCAAAATGATCGACCAAGGTGTTTCCTTTTGGGCGACGGATCTCCTTGGTATATCTTATCCAATCTTGGGTCTAAATCCGGTAGGTATTGTTTTCGTTGTCGTATCATCGCAATAACAATTATTTCCAAATTGGGTTTCTTTTTGGAAAATAACCAGTCCGTCAGTCTAGCGAATAGTGGCTCTAACGAATTGTACGTCGGCCGCTGCGGTCAGAATTCTACCTTGGGGCAAGATGTTTTCTCAAAATGATTAGGGTAAAAGTGGCGAATATGGCCCACCTCGATTAACACGTAAATCAATGATATATGGTCCGAGCCATATTCACCACTTTTACCCTAACCAAGGTGTTTCCTTTGGGGCAACGCGTCTTCTTAGTATATCTTATCCAAGAGCCACTTAACTGTCCAATATTGGGTCAAGTTTCAATAGGTAGTGTTTCCCCTATCGTACCACTGATAGTAATTGATTCCAGATTGCCTCCCCTTTCGGATAAACGCATCCTGTCGGTTCAGTGAACAGTGACCTCGGCGGGTTGTTTATCAGTCACAGCGGTCCGGATTCCACCACGCACCAATGTGTTTTCTCAAAAAGTTTGACCATGGCCCGTTTCCTTTTGGCTCATATTCCAAGCAAACAGGAATACATATCTGCGGTATATCGAGCACACATGCATCCGGGATTACCGCTAGTAAACTCCGGCTGGCACTGGTCTATAGTATCCAAATGTGTACGTGTAAGGGGAATGGGGCGGTGAGGTATCGACGGAAATGTTGCCGGTGCAGCAATTTAGCATCCTTGCAGAGCGGTACATATATCGGTACCACCAATACCGTTGGCGACCAGTGTTTCTGTGTAGTACGAGCCAGCTGGTTCACAGAACTGTGGAACGTTTCTGCGCCGGTACGGGTGGGGATGGAGGCTATCGGATGGAATGGCAAGGGATACACCGGGATGATTTGATAGTGGTGAATCTATGGAGTTCTCGATGTAGTGCGTAACACACCGGTCTTGAGGACGTGTGCGCGGTGGTACTACCAGATGAGATTCACAGAGAGAGGTAGACGGTACAGAAAGCAAGAGGTTGATGTTGCTCGGCCAAGCGCTTACTTTGCCGGAGAGACGGACGGGACAGAGCCCCGAGCAGTGGAGGCAGCGAAGCTGACGGAGTGGTAAGGTGGTCGATGGTGGTCGAAGGGCCGGCGAGAAGGGTTCCGAGGGAGGAAAGGAGAGCCAGCGGTTAACCCATCTGTTGGGGCGTGAATAGAGTCTGGTCCAGAGGTAAGGCTACATGATGTCGGACACCGAGTGAGGCGACTGTACGCGATATCTTCGAGAGGTCCAAGACGACGAAAGAGGGTCGCAGGCTACATAGGTCAATGGCTCTGCGAACCGGTCTACTGAGATGACTTGCACACAGACTCAGGCGCAAACTCGTCACCAGCTGAACCTTTCACCGATTCATACTTTTTACAGATATGTAAAAACATGATATGGATACATATCATGTTTTTCAGATAATTAGTCAAGGCAAAGTTCCTCTTGGCGTATATTCCTAACAACCAGGGATACATACCGCCTGTTTGTCAAACCATGCAACTGGGATTACTGATAGAGAACTGGTCGTACTCGTTCGTGGCACACAAATGTGGACCATCACGCTAATGGATGGAGATGCACATCAGCATTCCTCATCGCCGTGTCAACTTTTACCATTCTATCCTAATCATAGTTTTTTCTCTTTTTCTTTTTCTGAGTTGGCTAATCAAGCCCAGGCACATGTGGCTGGGCTTGAATAATTTGAGAAACGGCGATACAGTCATTGGCTGCAGTAGACGCAGTTCCACAGTTTTCCCTTATCCTTATCATGGTTTTCTCAAAATTAATCAAAGCGAGATTCTTTTTGTATTATATTCCTCGCCACCAGGGATACATATCTTTTGTTTATCGAACCATGCAACTGGGATTCCTGATAATGAACTCCTGGTACTGGCTCGTAGTATCCAAATGTGGCCGGGTAAGGCGATGGGCGGAGAGGCTCATCAGCTCTCCTCATCGCTGTATCGACCTTTTACCACTCTATTCTGCTGGTAAATCCCAATCATGGTTCCTTCTTTTCGTTTTCTTTTTCTCAGTTCGCTAATCAAGCCCAGACACATGTGGCGCTGGTAATGTGTAAAGAATAATTTGTCGAAAAGCGGTACAGTTATTGGCCACTCTAGACGCCCGCGCCGGATCGTCGAGAAACAGGATCCGGATGTGCGAAGGCGAAACGTCGAAGTGGATACGGCGCAACGTCTGGAGGATTGAAGGCGCTGGAAGAAAATGAGATGAGCCGGGTACTGCAGAAGTGAAGCGAAGAGGCAGGCGAAGGTGGCAGGAAATCTCAACGAGCAACCCACTCTGTTTTATATTCCAAGATGGTAGAGCTGATGCAAGCCCTATTTCCGGTATTTTCTGGGTGTTTTTTTTACTTCTCACCAATCTTACCGCGCTTGTTCCATTTCATTTCTCTCCCACCATCGCCGCCAGACTGGCTGCCACATACCCACCGTGTTCCCTTACTCAATCTTCTTCGAGCTTGTTTTTGCACCGATATTTTTTCGGCATTGCGGCACGATATGTTTATTGCCGTAGATAAAGCTGAGATTTTTTTTACGCGTTCGGAATTGGAAATTGAGGACGGATGTGCACTAAAAAAAATGGTAAATTTAATGTATTGACACTTGAAATTTGCTAACATTACTCATATTAATTAAACATTAGTGTACTTTGATTTCAAAATAAAAATACCAGATATTTATTTATTTATTTATTTATTTACGGGGACCAGCCCCTTTACATTAATAAATACACGTTTTTATTTGATATTAAAATAAAAAATCTTCCGAAGGGTGAGCGTGGCCGAGTGGTCTCGGCGCGCGCTTCACACACAGTAGGCCCGGGTTCGATTCCCGGCAAGCATCAAGAATTTTCTGTGGTGTTTTTATCTGCGAAAAAGTGGTTCGGAACCCACTATAATAGTAGGTCCAGAGGAAAGGACCAGCGCCTCGGTATGGGAAAC